>VDFB02271358.1:793349405-793384149 GCA_007258455.2 Sequoia sempervirens
AATTTTCACCAATATATATATATATATATATATTAAATAAACCTAGTATTTTAGAAACTAAATTCAATTTTCTACAAATTCTATTCTTACATTTTTTAGAAATAATATAGATAACTTATTCAATTTTTTATGTCAAGTTGCCTAACTCTAATTTTTCTGAATTTTATTGCCACTTAAGGGCCTTTTTTTTTCCATGATGATCCTGCACATACCCTATCCTCTTCAAAATTTCCTAAGAGTTCCAATATTTCACCAATCATCCATATTTCATATATCATCACCATCCTTTTGATCCTTAAGAATTTATACTTTCATTTTTGTACCTAGAGTTTAGATCAATCCAAAGAATTAGAGGTTCACCTCCCACATTCTTGACAATTGATCCTTATTTTACAGTCCAAACTAGACCTCAACACAAGAAGAACATGGAATATAAACTTGCTCCATACATCATGAGCAATCTAAATCAACTAAACTTTCAAAGCCTTACAATGCCGATTGATTATAAAAACTCACACTTATACAATCCATAGATGGGATCATGTTACCTTCTACAAGTGTCAATGTTACAAATGTGAGTATTCCCAGATCGAAGTTTGGAGCACCTTTCTCGATGGTAGATTTAAATTCAATGCCAAACCTAAAATTATATCAACCAAACAATCAATGCATGTTTCTTCAACAAAACAACATTATCCCACCAAATCCATACATGTCAAATGAGAATGTACCAAGTACAAATTTACAAAATATGAACATTTTGAGTCCAAACTTGGTAAAATTTGGGATGGATATGTTTGTAAATATTATGAATGTTTTTCAAAGTCCAAACAAGATGTTAATGACTCTGTGTATTAATCCAAGTCAAGGTAACATGATGAAAAATCAAAGTTACCTAAATCAAGGCAGTATGATTCCCAACATCAACATTGTTCAATTTCAACCTATCATTCCAAATCTAAACATCATCCCAAATCTAAAAATTATCCAAAATCAATCAATCCAAGGAAATCCATCAAGCACCAATCAAATCATTGCATCAAATCATCCAAATATACCATTGATGTTGCAACAACAAGTAGTATCTAACCAAGCAATGACATCAATCCCAACACTGCAAAATGTGTTCTCCCAAGGACCCAATACTTCAATCACACAAACCACTATGATCAATTAAAAATTATCTCAACCACCCATCACTACATCCAACACAATTCCAAATCCACCACCACTACCACCAAAACCAAATGCAGCAAGAAAATATAAAATTGTGCTATTAGCTCACCAGGCCTACCAAAAGGCCATCCAACAATATCTAGCCACACAACAAGAAACACAAGCTCAACAAGTGAAACAAGCCTCTCAAGCTGCCCAAGCTTCTCAAGCTACCCAACAAACACAAGCACAAACAAAAAAAAATGATAACTATTGGGGACAATGATCAAGATTCGACCAATGACCATGTTCAAAATGTCTCTAGATCACCTAACGAGTTAGAGAGCATATCTCAAGAATTCATTCCAAAGCATGATCAACATATTTCACCAAAGTCTTCAATTCAACATTCAATCCAAGTCCACTAAAAATTAAAGAGGATATTGAGCTAATTACCATGCCTAATGAGGACATCCAAGAACCTTTTATAAGAAATCCATCCTTTCAAACTGACCCATGTCAAGAACTTGATCCAAAGCATGTCAAAAGCAATTCCAAAATTAATCAAGATCAATAATTTGTATCTCCAACATAATACAATGATCTAATGGAAAGTCTCCTATCTATACAAAATGTCACAAATGATGATCATATCCACATAGTACATGGTTATGTGCAGGATCATCATGGAAAAAACAAGCCCTTAAGTGGCAAAAAATTTAGAAAAATCAAAGTTAGGAAACTTGACGTAAAAATTTGAATAAGTTATCTTTATTATTTCAAAAATATGTAAGAATAGAATCTATAGAAAATTGAATGTAATTTCTAAACTACTAGGTTTGTTTAAAAAAATAAAAAGTCTATTTGGTGAAAATTTGAAATTTCAATGCAATAGTACTTCAATTTCAGGGAAAAAATAAGAAGTAGGTGTCTGTCTAAGCACCCTAACTAGAATAAAATGATAATATTTTTTAATAATATTTTAGATATAAGTAGATGACTCATTTCCCGATGTGATGCATATTTTTTTGTAATTTTTTTCAAGTAAATAATTAATTATGAATTTTTTATTACAACTTTTTAAAAATATAAAAACTTGTATTGCTAACCACCTTAACTTGGTAAAAAATTTACAAAATTCAATTTTTCTTTTTTTAATCCTATAGTATGTGAAGCATAGAATGTGATGCATGTTTTGGATTCAAAAAATGTGATATCATTTGAAAGATATAGATTTTTTTCAATCAGCCTATCAATCAGTACTTTAGTCGTAATTCGAATAGAAAATGAATAATAATTACTTATTAAATTAAAAGTAAGGAATAATTTATATTGGTGGAAAGCTGAGAATATCCTTTAAAAACCCTTTTCATTTCATCAATTTTGGGTAAAAAAAAGTCTTCAGCCACATACCCATCATATTGCCACTTTTTGGCCCATCATGATCCTACACATACCCACATACTCCATCTACCCATGAGATACTTTTTGCAGATGGACACGTCGATGATCTTCATTCAGAACAGGATTCCTTTACTCTTGATATTATTACAAAAAAGGAGTAGGTTATTGATTCCTGCGGTCAAACAGATTTGTCAACATCAGGATCAGATATATCCAAAATCCAAACTAAAGAAATCATAGATGAAGATATCCAACATTATCCACTCAAGGAAGTAGGTAAGATAGAACAAGATATTTCAGAGTCAGCAGAGCATCCAACTGAAATAACATCATCTACAATGATCATTTATCAGAGAATCCATTTTAAACGAGAGATCTCATAATAGGCAGAATCAAAGCATGAAAGTAGTACTTCCACAATACTGGGGGCGACTATGTCTCAAGCAAACATCAACATAGGGAGCATGAAGAATCCTTATGATAAAACTAATGCCAATACTACAACCAACCACGTCATGAATCTTCATCCACCCATCACCCCATCCATGAATATTAACCAATGTGAAAAGAAAAAATTGAATCAAAGTATGAAGAATGTTATCAAAGAAAAAGAAGCTAGAAATCATAATGGACAAATCAAATAAAAATGGATACCAAAAAATACAAAGAAAGATCATCCCTATCAAACTCCATCAGTCAAAGAAATTGTGGGGAAAAATAAAAAAGGGAAAAGTATCCATCAAAGATGTCCGCAAAAGCTAAAGCAATATTTTCAAGTGACATACAAAGTGTATCAAGCAGTCAGTCCTATTTCCATGCACGCTTACATATCCACTCATCATTGCTCATATTCCAAAGTTTGGAGAGTCAAAGATTCCAAACTATCAACCAATCCATCTCCTATCCCTAAACACACTCCATCTATGCCTCCATGCATAATATCCAATTCTCACATTGACCATGCATTGGTAGCCACCCTTCATCATAAGGATTTAAAATGTACTTTATCTCGATGTGTGCACAAAGACAGAGTTAACCTCGATATCAATAAAGGAGATCAAGAATCCCAAAAGTTGCATTCAAGTGCACGTATCTTAGCAAAGAAACTTCTTAAAGCAGGATATCAATGGCACATTATGATAGGGGCATCTACATTAGCAACACCTTGTGGGTCAGTATGAGCTTTAAATATTTCATAGAAAAATACAAAAAATTAAAAAAATATGAAAATCCAAAAAAATTAGAAAAAGGATTGATAACAATAAAGAAAAAAGTCATCCTCCAGTGAAAACCACTATGGTGGTGCTTTGGGAAAGACCATGATGAAAACCTAGCAAATAGGTGTCATGTGTGGAATTGAGCATCTACGTGTGCCAGTTCAGGTGAAAGTGTCTCATCCCAATCCATAATAAATCCAATATTCCATCCATCTTATCCATAATAAATCCATTCATCCATGAACCATTTATCCAATCTATTTTCATCCATCTGCATCCATCATTCAAGTTATCTTGATCTTGATGAAATTTTGGGGGACACTTTACACTTGCTTATGGTAAACATCTTGACATTGGTCATTTTCATTCATCCTATCCTATCCAATGTTATCTAAGCCATGAAACATTATCCAAATGAGCATTCTTTATCTGAACACTATATCTTATCGCAAGATAATCCTTGGAATCCTTTGCATGCTTTCCATATCTATCGATCCAATACACCTATCCGAGTATCCACACATGGCATTCCATACATTACCAGAAATTGGGGGAAAATATTTACATCTTGCTTCAGGAATAAATCTTGATCTATATCCTCCAACTTATATGGTGATCCGAACATTGGAAAATGTAAAATTAAATTGGTCAAAGCATTTGTGATCTAGAGTCTGAAACACTAGCCCATGGCATATTTTGGCAAGAAGACATTCCTTATTAGTCTTCATCTTTCATCGAACATCAATCCAAACAATCGATATCAATCACATCTAATTTTCACATCAATGTCACATCGAATCATTCAAACAACTTTTGTTCCAAATCAAGCTCTATCAATCATGATCAATCAAATCCAATCCAAAAATCATCATCTCAGGATATCCTTATGTTGCTTAACACTATCCTTTAATTTTTGTGCATCCTCAACAATGTTATTATCATCAATCTTGATCAATCAAATCCAATTAATCCCTCATCATCTTGGGATATTCATCCTAATCCTTGTGTTGCATAACACTATCCTTGCATTGTTGTGCATCCTCAACAATGTTATCATCATCAATCCATCAATTCGATCGGTCAACCTTAGCTTGGTCTTCAACAAAATCCCAAATAGAGCACTGATATCATCACACATATCCTTATCCAAATAGTGAAAATCATGCGAAAATCCAAAAACACTAAAAAAAGAAAATGTCAAAAATAGGGAATTTGAACTACATCATCTTTGAGCTTAAACATAGGAAAGGCTAATCTTTGATCAGCCCTCAAGACATCAAAATCCAAAAAACTTCAAAAAACATCAAAATCCAAAAACATTCAAAAAACACAAAATCCAAAAACAATCATAAAATCTCAAAAAACCCCAAAAAATTCGAAAAAAAATCAAAAATAGAAACATTCGTAAAATATTGAAAATACCAAAAATAGCCTCAAAACATTCCAAAAACATCAAAAACATCCAAACATTTGAAAAAATCCATCCATCCCATTTTGCTTTCACCCACAATAATCAATCATCCATAATAAATTGATCGTCACCTTCATCCTTTGGCAACATAAACATAAACAATCACAAAAATTGGCAAAAGAAAACTTCAAACATAAAATCAAAATCGAAACAACAAAATTTTAAAAACCAAACCTTCATTGAATTCACAAACATGTCAATCGACCTTGCATAAACAACCTTTCGAACAAACCTATCAACTTGCCACCATCCACTAGCATGTCCTAGGATGTATCCTTCTTACAATGGGCATTATCTTTTGGCAAAACACTTTGGATAAATGAAATGGTTTATCGCCATCCACTAACATATCCTAGGATGTATCCTTCGTACGATGGGCATTATCTTTTGGCAATACTTTCAGTTCTTATCCTAAAACAAAACACATCCCTTTGGCTCAAGGTATGAAGAACATTGGCTTGTTTGCGTACTTGATATTTTCTTTTGATTTATCTTATTCCAAGGACCTCTCGATGATATTTGAATGAAGGATTTAGAGAGATAGGAATGGGGAAACCATCATTATCCTTTTGTCTACTATTTTTTTTAAACATTCATGTAATATAACTTGGTGAATAAATGCTTTGTTAGGTACGACCTAGCAATTTTTCCATATGTCTTGAGTGTGAACAAGAATACTCCTATTTTTTTTCAAGTCAAATTCCATCGCACTAGGTGCAACACCATCCTGGTTCTTTATACCTTAATGCATCGTACCTATGCGTGTTATCAAACATAAGGTAATTAGGCCTTTTAAAATACCAATTCTTGATAAGTGAATCATCATCATCATCTCTAATAAAGTCTCGTCAAATCATGGACTTGTTGGATCCTCTTGTCATCATCTCATTTCTTCTTTCTTCTCTCCATGTTAACATAACATCACCAATGTATCCATCTTGCATCCACAAACCATTAGCATACACAAATCTTATAATCGTAGCATATCACATCATCCATCTCATCCATCTCGTATGCATTGCATAATCATTTTAAGTGGTTTAGGATAATATAGATTGGTTATTCTAAGCATCTTAAAACCATCTCATTTGCATCATCATCATAACCATCCATATGTCCATCTTGAACCTCTTTATCATGAGATCGACCCTCAAATTGAATCTTTTCGCTCGATCTCTTGAGGGGGAAATGTACCAATGTACTTTCTGCTAGAGCATCTAAAAAAAAGATAGATTTTTTTTGAATTTTTTGATCACAAAAAGTTTATTCTTTGAACCAACGTACCAAGTGGGTATGTGCAGGATCATGATGGACCAAAAAGTGGCAATATGATCGGTATGTGGCTAAAGACTTTTTTTTACCCAAAATTGATGAAACGAAGAGGGTTTTTAAAGGATATTCTCAACTTTCCACCAATATAAATAATGCTTTACTTTGAATTTAATAAGTAATTATTATTCATTTTCTATACAAATTATGACTAAAGTCCTAATCGATAGAATGATTGAAAAATATCTATAGCTTTCAAATGGTATCACATTTTTTAAATCCAAAATATGTGTCACATTCTATATTTCACATACTATAGGATTAAAAAAAAAATTGAATTTCATGAAGTTTTGACCAAGATAAGGTGGTCAAACATACGAGTTTTTTTATATTATTTAAAAGTTGTAATGAAAAAATCATAATTAATTATTTACTTGGAAAAAAATTACAAAAAAATATGCATCATATTGGGAATGAGTCCTCTACCTATATCTAAAATCTTATAAAAAATAATTCTCATTTTATTGTGGTTAGGGTGGTCAGACAAACACCTACTTTTTTTTTCCCTGAAATTTAAGTACTACTGCATTGAAATTTCAAATTTTCACAAAATAGATTTCTTTTTCTTTTTTAAAAACCTAGTAGTTTAGAAACTACATTTAATTTTCTACAAATTCTATTCTTACATATTTTTGAAATAGTATACATAACTTATTCAAATTTTAAATTCAAGTTTCCTAACTCTAATTTTTCTAATTTTTTTGCGACTTAAGGGCCTATTTTTTCCATAATGATCCTGCACATAGCCAAGTACATTGTGTAGATGCCAAATCTGAAAATGGTTAGTATTTTAAAACCAAGCTAATAATCAAGAATCCATATGAAATAATAAATAATGTTTCTAAATGCAAAGAAATTACAAGATAAACTAAAGCAATGAAAACATAAAATAAATCATATTTCATATTGAATTGGTGCTATTGTTGAAAATAGTCATTTCCCAATCCTTGATAGCTAAGATAAATGATCCAATGCCTTGAGATGGAGTGGATGGGAAAAATAAAATCTTAGTTTAAGAGAGTGACTTTGCAAGAGATTGTGGAGATGAAATGATAGAATTGTGGAGTGGATGAACAAAATCAGTTCTCAGTTTAAGAGAGTGACCTTACAAGAGATGTTGTTTTGATCAAGAATGAAGCCTCTATTTGTAGATTTTCTTGATGAGAGATTGGCCAAATGGATGAATGTGGGACTAAAAGTAGACCAATGAAAAGATGCCACTTGTCAACTTTCCATTGGTTGAGGGATGTGGAAGATTTGGGAAATGTGCCCAAGAGGGGGAAATTTCAAATTCAAATTGTGAAATAAATGTTGAGTTTGACTTGTGCAAGGGACATGTAAGAGCCATGTAAGAGCTCATAAATGACTTGTTGGATGTACATGTCCACTTGTTTTTGAATTCAAACTTGAGGGAATATTCCTCAAAGATGCCATGTTGAGTGAAAATGCTGATTTTAATAAATCAATAAATGTATTTATGTGTGCAAGTGGGAATATCTAGAGGATGTGATGGGTAGTTAGGTTAGGATAATTAAGATTAGATTAGCTTAATGATGATTAGGATGATTTTGACCTTTTGACTTGAATATTTGGATTTATTTAAATCAAAGAGGGATGGAATATGCATTTTGATTTTAATTAAAGAAAGTTTGATTTATTTAATTAAAGGATGATGTGAGTCTTTGATTTATTTAAATGAATAACCTTAGGACTAAAGACCTGATTTACCTAGTGAATAGATTTGCTGCATTTGATTTATTTCATGAGCGAATGAATATGATCTAAGTGGATAATGCTAATTTCACATGTCTACATTTTGCCCCTCTTTGAAGCAATGTACTTGTTGCGTTGGTTCAAAGAATAATCTTACCGTGATCAAAATTCTTTTTTTTTTTTTTTTTTTTGGATGCCCTAGTGGAAAGAAGTACATTGGTACATTGCCCCCTCGAGATCGAGCAAAAGATTCAATTTGAGGGTCAATCTCACGATAAAGAGGTTCAAAATGGATGGTTATGGATAATGATGCAAATGAGATGCTTTTAAGATGCTTAGAATAACAAATCTATATTATCCTAAACAACTTAAATGATGATATGAAGTGATGATGGATGAGATGGATGATGCGATGTGCTATGATTATGCAATGGATGATTTATGAGATGCTTCGACTAACAGATCTATATTATGATGATGATGCAAATGAAATGTATGTGAAACGTTCAATGTTTCCTATTATGTATGATATGAATGATATGTGGCATGTTGACGGTTTGTGGATGCATGATAGATGCATGATGGATGCATTGGTGATGATGATGTTAGTGCGGAAATGAGATGATGACAAGAGGATCCCACAAGTCCATGATCTAACGAGACTTTATTAGAGATGATGATGATGATAGATGATGATGATGATGATGATAAATGATGATGATTTGCTTATCAAGGATTGGGATTTTAAAAGGGCTACTTACCTTATGTTTGATAACACATGTAGGTATGATGCATCAAGGTATAAAGAACCAGGATGGCGTTGTTCCTAGTGCAATGGACTTTGACTCAAAAAAAAAATAGGAGTATTCTTGTTCACACTTGACATACGGAAACCTTGTTAGGACATACTTAACAAAGCAAGTATTCACCAAGTTATTTTACAAGAATGTCCAACAAGCACAACAAACAAAAGATAATGATCGTTAGACCATTTCTATCTCTCTAACTCCTTCGTTTGGATATCATCGAGAGGTCCTTGGAATGAGCGCAAAAAGATAAATCAAAAGAAAAAGACCAAGTATGCAAACAATTCAATTTTCTTCATATCTCTAGCCAAAGGGATTTGTTTTGATAGGATAAGAATCCGAAGTGATATCCAAAATGATGCCCATTGTCAGAACGATATATCCTAATACATGCATTGTATAGGATGATGATGGTTTGATAAGTTGATTGATAGGCTATTGATATAAGTTTGACTGACATGTCTGAAAATGATCAAGAGTTTGATTTTGTTTTTACGATTGAAACTTGCTTTTGTTGCCTGCTATGATTGTTTCTATTTGCATTGCCAAAGGATGAAGGCGATGATCAGTTTATTATGGATGATTGATTATTCAAGTGAAAGTGAGATGAGACAGATGGATTTTTTCAAATATTTGGATGTTTTTGACATTTTTGCAATGTTTTGATGCTGTTTTTGGTATTTTCAAGATTTTACAAGTGTTTTGATTTTTGATTTTTTGAATGTTTTTGGGGTTTTGCGTCTTTTTGAATGTTTTTGGATTTTGATTTTTTTTTTAATGTTTTTGGA
Organism: Sequoia sempervirens; assembly: GCA_007258455.2. NCBI lineage: Eukaryota > Viridiplantae > Streptophyta > Pinopsida > Cupressales > Cupressaceae > Sequoia > Sequoia sempervirens. The sequence goes on from VDFB02271358.1 coordinate 793,359,289, forward strand.
TTTTGATGTTTTTTGAATGTTTTTGGATTTTTCAATGATTTGGATGTTTTTGGATTTTTGATGTGTTTTGAATATTTTTGGATTTTGTGTCTCGGGGGCTCATCAAAGTTTAGCCTTGCCTATGTTTAAGCTCAAATATGACATAGTTCAGATACCATGTTTTTGACATTTTCTAACATTTTGAGTGTTTTTGATTTTTTGATATGATTTGGATGTTTTTGGGTTTTTCGATGTTTTGGATGTTTTTGGATTTTTATATGTTTTCATGTTTTTGGGTTTTTTGCATGATTTTGAGGGTTTGGATATGTGTGATGATATCAGTGCTCTATTTGGGATTTTGTTGAAAACCAAGCTAAGGTTGATTGATCAGGTCGATAGATTGATCATGATGATAACATTGTTGAGGATACACAACAATGCAAGGATTTGATTGATCAAGATTGATGATGATAACATTTTTGAGGATGCACAACAATGCAAGTATTGATGATGATAACATTGTTGAGGATGCACAATAATGCAAGGATAGTGTTAAGCAACACAATGATCGGGAAGGATATCCCAAGATTATGGATTTATTGGATTCGATTTATCAGGAATGATGAAGCTTGATTTGGAACAAAAGATGTTTGAATGATTGATGTGACATTAACGTGCAAACTAGATGCGACTGATAGTGATTGTTTGAATTGATGTTCGATGAAAGATGAAGCTTGATAAGGAACATTTTCTCATCAAAATATGCCATGGGCTAGTGATTTGGAATTTTTCTCAGTAGTGGTTGACCAATTTGATTTCACATTTTCCAATGTTCGGATCACCACGTAAGTTGGAGGATATAGACCAAGATTTATTCTCGAAGCAAGATGTACATATCTGCCCCCAATTTCTTGCAATGTATGGAATGCCATTGATGGATGCTTGGATAAGTGTATGGATGGATGGATAGGGCTAGCATGTAAAGGATGCCAAGGATTATCTTGCGATAAGATAAGGTGTTCAAATAAAGAATTCTCATTGGATAATGCTTCATGGCTCAGATAATGTTGCATAGGATAGGATTAATCAAAGTGACCCATGTCAGGATGTTTACCATAATCAAGCATACAGTGTATACCTTTATTTTTCAAGATCGAGATAACTTGGACTACGTATGGATGGAGATGGATGGAAATGGATTGGATCAATGGTTTATGGATGAATGGATTTATTATGGATAAGATGGATGGAATGCTCGATTTATTATGGATGAGATAAGATGCTTTCATTTGAACTGGCGCACATAGATGCTCAATTCTACACATGATGCCTATTTTCCAGGTTTTCATCATGGTCTTGCCCAAAGCGCCACTGTAGTGGTTTTCACTAGAGGACAATTTTTTTTCTTTACTGTTTTCAATCATTTTTCTGATTTTTTTAGATTTTCATATTTTTTGATTTTTTTGTATTTTCTAAAAGATTTTAATCTCATGCTAAATGACAAGGTGTTGTTGATGTAGATTCCCTTGTCATAATGTGCCATCAGTATCCTGCCTGAAGAAGTTGCTTTGCTAAGATATGTGCACTTGAATACAGCTTTTGAGATTCTTGATCTGCTCCGTCAATACCAGAGTTGACTTTGTCTTTGTGTGTACCTCAGGATAGAGTGCCTTCTAAATCCTTACAATGAAGGGTCATTGCCAATACATGATCAATGTGAGAATTGGATATCATGCGTGGAGACATGGATGGAGTGTGTTTAGGGATATGAGATGGATTGGTTGACAGCTTGTAATCTTTGACTCTCCAAACTTGGGAAGATGAGCAATGATGGGTGGATACAAAAGTGTACGTCGAATTAGGACCAACTGCTTGATATACTTTGTACGTCGCTTGAAAAGCCTACTTTTTCTTTTGTGGACATCTTTGACGGATAATTTTCCCTATTTTATTTTACCCCATAGTTTCTTTGACTGATGGAGTTTGATAGGGATGATCTTTCTTTGTATTTTTTCGTATCCATTTGTATTTGATTTGTCCAATATTCTTCTTAGCTTCTTTTTCTTTGATAACTTTCTTTGTACTTTGATTCTCATCCTTTATTTGATGTTGGTCCCAATTCGTGGATGGGGTGATGGGTGGATGAAAATTCATGACATGGCTGGTTGTAGTATTGACATCGGTTTCATTATAAGGATTCTTCATGCTCCCTATGTTGAAATTTGCTTGAGACGAAGTTGCCCCTAGTATGGTGGAAGTAGTACCTTCATGCTTTGATTTTTCTTGTTCTGAGAGCTCTTGTTTGTAATGCATTCTTTGATAAATGACTACCATAGGTGACATTTCAATTTTCTGCTCCGCTAACTCAGAATTATATTGTTCTATCTGACTTGTTTCCTTGAGCGGATAATGTTGGATATCTGCATACCTGATGTCCTCATTCTAAATTCGGGATATATCAGATCCTGATGCTGATAACTTAGTTTGACTGTAGGAGTTAAGAATCTACTATTTTTGTGTAACACTATCAGGAGTAAAAGAATCCTATTCTAAATGAAGATCATCTATGTGTCCATCCATAGAAAGAATCTCATGGGTAGATGGAGGAGTATGTTCTATGTGGATATGATCATCTTGCATAGATAACAAAGCATCCATTAGATTATTGTAGTATCTTGAAGATACAAATTCTTGATCTTGAATGATTTTGGAGTTGCTTTTGGCATGCTTCGGATCAAGTTCTTGACATGGGTCAGTTTCAAAGGATGGATCACTTACAAAAGGTTCTTGGAATTTTTCATTAGACATGGTAACTAGTTCAATATGCTCAAGTGTCGAGTTCAGGGCTCCTTTAGTATATGTAACCATGAGGTCAAAGGGTGTCAACATGTCTTGGAATAGACCATTGCTAGACCTTGGTGAAAGATGTTGATCATGATTTTGAGATGTGTCCTCTAACTCATTAGGCGATGTAGAGAGATTTTCGTCATGATCATTGGTCGATGGATTGTGCATTATGTCAATAGGATCAAAAAATCCTAATACTCCTTGAAATAGATCACTAAAAAGTGGCTCTTGATGTATGGTGAGTTGATCATTAGATGGGGTGGAAACATATTCAAGGTGCTCATCGATGGAGAGATCTTGATCATTGTTTTCAACAATTGTGATGGAGGGATTTCCAATGTCTTCAACCATAGAGTCAAGGGATGTTGACATTTCCTAAATTGGATCATTTCGAGTATTGTTGGTGGATTTTGATCATGATTGAAAAGTGAATCTTGACCTATGTTGATTTGATCTTCGGACAAGATAGAAAAATCTTCTTTGATGAATAGATCTTGATCATTTCTTTCAACAATTGTGGTGGGGAGATTTTCAAAACTATCACCAGTGGATGAATGTTCATTATTATCCCCAATAGCTATCATTTTTCATGTCTATGCTTGTGTTTGTTGGGTAGCTTGAGAGGCTTGGGCAGCTTGGGTAGCTTGAGCGGTGTGGGTAGCTTGATATTGTTGAAGCACTTTTTGGTAGGCTTGATGTGCTTTTAGTGCGATGTTAAAATATTGACTTATTGTACTTGGTTTTGGTGGAAGTGGTGGTGTATTTGGAATTGTGTTGGATGTAGTGACAAGTGGTTGGCATACACTTGGAGCGATCAAGGTAGTGAGGGGTTGAGATGTGATGAGAGTGGTGTTTGGAATGATTGAAGGGATAGTGATGGTTGGAATGACTGAGGTGATAGGTCTTTGGGAGACCATATTTTGATTCATCGGGATTGATGTTGTCATTTGATTAGATACCATTTTTTGGTGCGATGTTGATGGTATATTCAAATGATTTGATGTGATAGCTTGACTGGTGTTAGGTGGATTGATTTGGATGAAGTGATTGGTGATAGGTAAAGGGGGAAGCCCTAAACCAAGGAATGATGTTGATATGGGTAATGGTTGTGGAGATGTCTCTTGGCGCAATGACTCAACTATTTTGGTAAGTGTAGCAATTTGATATCACCAAATTTGTTCTTGATTTCGAACCTTACTCCCTTGATATAGTTGATTTGGATTTTGTTTAAGCAGATTTGGAGTGTGTACTTGTGTTTTATTTTGGGTAATGTTTTGATTTGGGATGACACTCAGATTTGGCATGATAGGTTTAAATTGAACATTGTTGATGTTGGGAATTATATTACGTTGATTTAGGTAGCTTTTATTTTGCATGGTGTCACCTTGTCTTGGAGTTGTTAACATCCCAAAGTTTTCCAGATTCATGTTTTGAAAATTTGTACTTGGTACATTCTCATTTGACTTGTAGGAATTCGGTGGGATGACATTGTTCATTTGAGGGCTCATGCTTTGATTGTTCGGTTCATAGGCTTGTAGGTTTGGATTTAGATCTACCATCGAGAAATGTGTTTGAATCTTTGATTTGGGCATACTCACACTTTTTGTGCCATTGACACTTGTACAAGGTAATGATCCCATGTATGGATTGTATAAGTGTGAGTGTTGATAATCAATCGGTATTGTAAGGATTTGAAAGTTAAATTGATTTGGATTACTCATGATTTATGGATCAAGTTTGTATTCCATGTTCTCCTTGTGTTTTGACCTTGTTTCAAAAGTGACCTCTAAGGTTCTTAGGACCAATGACGAGATGAAGAATGGAAAGTGTAAATGATGAGTGATGAACGTTTAGGAATTTTGGATCAATGCTAGACTTAGGGTTTGATTTTGATTGGTTTGATTTGGATAATGAACTTGTAAACCCTAAGATGTGAGATGTTATCTTAGGATGAACTTGTTCAAAGGATTTACGATTTAACTAGAGATATGAGAAAGGATGCATTCCCATACTCCTAACTAAACAAGGTGGTTTAGATTTTGAGGACGTACCCAAGTCTATATAATGATGTTTCCAAAGCTCTAAAGTTGTTTAGTTGGATGGGATGAAGATGATAAATGTTTGGGATGGATGAATTGTTTTATTTTATCCTAAATGAACCTAGGAAGGACTTATTTAGTAGGCCAAGATAGTGAAGAACATGCCTTTCTCTAAGAGTAATTCAAAACCAAAAGATCAATGTTTGCATGAAAACTATACGACCAAAAGATGGCAAGCACATGTGTGGGGTCCAATTGATTCAATATTTTCCTAATGGATTATTTTGACCACAAACACACTCTTGATTAGGTTTTCAACTAAATTTCCAATGTCCTAATTCTCTTTCATCCCACAAAGTGCATTATGCAGAAGTTGAGGAAATCAAGGCAAAGGTTACCTAAAGTTGACTTTAGTAGAAGCAAATTGAGATGAAGTCCAAATTTTTAGATGCCTCTAAGGACACAAATCCCAAGGGAAAGAAATAACATGTGAATTTGTTCAAGGATATTTGTTTCTCCTAAAGGGTTTGATATTTGATGCTCATGTTGAATGTTGGCTTTCCAATGTTTTTGATAAAATCACTTTGTTTTCAAACTGCAAGCAATATGACGTCCTAGCTCAATTGGTACATTTTTCTTGGTGGGCTTGCCTCATGCCCTTCATAGAAGAGATTATTTTACATGCAACCAAGGAAATAGTATAAAGGTATGTTAAGAATGAAGTCTTAACCTCTATACTTTAACCAAGATTAGACATGGCAAGTAACTTCTTGGAATCTAAGTTCCAATGCACTACTTTGATAAACTCGCTCAATGGATCAATTGGTCACTACAAAACAAGGGTTATATTTCAGACTTTCCAGTGTGGAGATTGACCTATATGGCAATAATCCCCTTTTGGATCCATCTCGTCGGAGCCAACCGCATGATACTGGTGTTTACTCCAATACCCATATTTATATCCCGATTGGAAATTATCTTGGCTTTAGAGTGTTACGATTGGTTGAGTTGTACCCTTGGGTGAGTAATTTTTCCCCAAGGAAGGCCCTCTAAGATAGACAAAAGTGAATAAATTTATTCATAGTTTGATCAACCTTCGTTTAGAAACAAAGGGAGAACACAAGCAATAAGTTTACTAACACTCGCAAAACGTTTTGTTCAATTTTAAACCCAAATAAAAGTGTGGAGGTAATCTTTTATGCAACTTAATGTCATCAAAAAAAAAAAAATATTCTCAAGATCATCGTGAAGTGTGAGAGAAGTGCATATGCCTTTTTAGATGAGATTACTTTGCATAAGAGATTACAAAACATGAATAATACATGTTCATTTTAAGCCTCAAAACAATGATTCGATTTGTTTTAAGCACCAAAGGAAATATGAATATTTGATTGTCCAATTTTTTAATCAAAATTGTAAAACTAGTGCATTTGACTAAGTTCTTTTTAAGCCCCTTTGCCACGAAAATAAAAATGTTCCTTTTAAGAGCCCAAAATAGGTGAGTTATCCTAAAACATAAAATTAAGGCATAAGGTGGAATCTCCAAGCATTAAAAAATGCTTTGTTGATTTCAAGCTCCAATATCTAATTTTTCTTCAAATTAATTTGACTTGTGATCTATCCAACTTGATGCGAAGTACCTAAAAAATAATAATTATAATGTTAAAAATCAAATTTGAAGGATCCCCATATGATAAAAGATAGAAAAACAAACAAGCATGACAACACGTCTTATGTATTAAAAAAATGATCTACAAGTTTTTTATTAGATTAAAAGACTACACTTTTCTCAACAAATTCAAATCCTATGATGTTAGCTCAATTTTTTTTGTGGTAAATCTATGTAATTAGCTCAGAATAGACAACCATTGATTTTGTGCTTCTAGCAACAATAAATGATAAACGCATTATAAAATGATAATGGTGAAAACCACTTAATGGAAAATGAAAATAATAAATCTGCAGACAATAATGCAGTCCTCAATCTATTCAACGCAATCAATGAAGTCATCCTAGGCCATGTCATCATTTTCTTCATTTCGCCCTATGCTCCCTCAGCACAAAATTCCCATAAGATGCCCCTGCAACACATGTCCTCTTTTATTTCATTCTTGTTTCATCTTTACAGAGAATGCCTTTACCATAGTAAAGCGTAATCATTAAAATGTTAGCATATAAATTTAAAACACACAAAAAAAATAATTTACCATTGATGCTTTCAAGAGACATTCATTAATTTTTTTATCATCGAAAACACTTTTAAATAAAGTTGTTTTATTGATGGCAGGCGTCAGATGAAAGTTTTCAATGCTCAGGCATCAAAAATGAAAAACTCAGGAGCACACATCTGAGAATTTCATGTGTTCTCTCAAATTTCAAGCAAGTAGGTAAGAAGTGGTTGAATCATAAATAGCGCCCTATATTGATGACGAGGTTTGGCATTCCAAAGCTAGAATTTTTTTAGCAAACAAAGATCTTCTTGGCTCATTCAAGATCCGAGAATTGTACATTAGCTTGAAAGTCTCTTTCAAAACACGTCCTTTCAAAAGTAAATCGATGAATGACATTTCAAGAGAAAGACGTCTTTGTTTAGACAAACTTGATACATGACTCTTCAAGAGAGTTGTTTCACTTCTCAGCAAACACGTCCTTGTTTCTTTCCTTTCTTCTTAACAAAACTCATCCAATAGTTTGTAATCTGAATGTAGTTTGTAATCTGAATGTTAACAAATCATTCTCTCCATTGTTTAGCCATTTCTAATGTGTTGTAAGCATTTACTTTTTAGACACTCGTGCATATGTTTTGTCAATAAAAAGCTTTAACATATTTTATCATACTTCTTTGTTGGGGATTTAATGACCTCTAAATAGTCAACTAATTGGGTTGGCGAATACAAATGCAATTTACCTTAAATGAGCTGGATTCAGATCACACCAAATGCAATCATCATTCAAATCTGGTGCATTAAATGTAGAAGATAGTCTGCCTTTATTGAGCTGGATTCAGATCGATGACCAAGAACAGTGCATCGAAAGGAGCAAAAAAGCACAACTGTTGCAATCAAACCTCACCTAATTTTTTTATTTTCCTGGCTAGAATCATTTTCCTTGATGGTTTGCAAGATACACGCAAAATGTATTCATTGAAAGGCTTTAGAAATTTTTGAGCAAATGTAGTTACAAGTTAAAAGGAAAATTCCCCAACTCCTTTCACATCCTCCCTCCCTGGTACACGTGCATGCAAGACATGGAAGCATAGATCAAGTCACATGAACAATTTGATAGGATATAACACGTGGAAGCATAGACAAGTCACATGAACAGTTTGATAGAATGCCTCACAGAAAAACTATGATATCAGGGAATGCGGTGATTGTAGGATGTGCACAAAACATCTTTATTGAAAAGGTGTTAGAAACTTCAAGAAAATACTATTGTAGTGATCGTGTAAAGCTGTATTCCCTAGCCTTGACCGATAGTCTCTACCTACCTACGCTCAACATGGGAGATTTAAAATAGGGTATGCACATCCATGAAGAGCATAGCAAATGGAGAGATTTTGTCAGATTTTATAGTTGGAGATACGTTGGAAAATATAGTAGGCAAGATAGAAAAGGCCAGCAAACTATCTGACAAAAGTCTCTTAAGAAATAAATTCATAGATTTTATAGATAAACATGCAACTCATGGCTTGAATGAATGAAAAAGATGCCTTGAGAATGTGAAATGTGTGACAGAATTCCCAAGGAGATGCGCTTTCAAGCAAATGTCATTGGCAGGTGTAAAGCACAATTTCACAACCTTTTAGCATCCACCCTAGTTGCGCACATATGGGAGCTTTGAAATAGGGTACGAGTGTCCAACAAGGCATAAATAATGGAGAAATTTTAACAGACACTGTATTTGCAATCACCCTGATAGACGTTGTGTGCAAAATGTGGATGCATTGACAAGGCGTGTTGACTGTTGAACAGAGGGCAACGGCGAACAAGTATGAATCAGGTTGCTTAAGGAAGAAACATTGATCCCATAGCAAACAACGATTAAATGAAACAAGCAATGAATGTCTTACCAAAAGTGATTAAACAAACAAAGAGGTAGATGTACTATGATTTACATTGGTGTGCCTTTCTGCAGTCCCAGGTAGGCCTCTCCTATCCATTTGTAGTGAACACTAGACATCTTTGAATGAAATGTGAGCTATGCTAGGTTATTTTTCAATGAAGGAAAAAAAGAATACATCGTAGGAGAAATAGAATACGTCTCTTCAAATAAAAATCACGTCATCTCCCTTAATACAAAAGCAATTCTATGACTGCAGCATCCATTCTATAGAAAAAGATATTGATGTTTTTCACAACACTAGTTATAATCCAAAAATTAAATACAAATTCCTGTTTGACAGTTAAAGAAATGTTTACCATAGCAATGAGCTTTATTTTCATTTGAAAAATGATGAAACGAAAGCTATTGTAGTTTTATTCTTTTTTCTAAAAGTGATTTTAACAGTGTAGATCATTCAATGAGCTAATCATGATAAAAGTTAAACATGTAAAATAACACAAAAGCTGAGAAATTCCCAGAAACCTGTGAGCTAAAGCAACCTGCTTTATATCTATTAATGATTATGAGTCGAAACAAAAGTTGTTAATGAACTCATTTAGAAATATCATTACTTACAACCATAGCCAAAAATCAAGCAGAGTAATTCTTAAGAAATTGTAAGCAACATTCAAATGCATAGTCTGATCTCATAAAGATGATTTTTTATAAGCACAAAATATCAAATGATTTTAATCCACCATTAAATGTATACTATGTAAATGAAATAGATCATACTGAAGCTGGTATAAAACAATAATGCAAATGAGACAATCTGAAAACAAGATTTCATAGAGCCTATGCCCTCCTTCTAGCACCAAAATGTAGATGCCAAATCTGCAAATGGTTAGTATTTTAAAACCAAGCTAATAATCAAGCATCCATATGAAATAATAAATCATGTTTCTAAATGCAAAGAAATTACAAGATAAACTAAAGCATATAAAACATGAAATAAATCCTATTTCATATTGAATTCGTGCTATTGTTGAAAATAGCCCTTTCCCAATCCTTGATAGATAAGCTAAATGATCCAATGCCTTGAGATGGAGTGGATGGGAAAAATCAAATCTCAGTTTAAGAGAGGGACTTTGCAAGAGATTGTGGAGATGAAATGATAGAATTGTGGAATCGATGAACAAAATTAGTTCTCAGTTTAAGAGAGTGACCTTGCAAGAGATGTAGCTGTTTTGATCAAGAATGAAGCCTCTATTTGTATATTTTCTTGATGAGAGATTGGCCAAATGGATGAATGTGGGACTAAAATTAGACCAATGAAAAGAGGCCACTTGTCAACTTTCCATTGGTTGAGGGATGTGCAAGATTTGGGAAATGTGCCCAAGAGGGGGAAATTTCAAATTCAAATTGTGAAATAAATTGAGCTTGACTTGTGCAAGGGACATGTAAGAGCCATGTAAGAGCTCATAAATGACTTGTTGGATGTACATTTCCACTTGTTTTTTAATTCAAACTTGAGGGAATATTCCTCAAAGATGCCATGTTGAGTGGAAATGCTGATTTTAATAAATCAATAAATGGATTTATTTGTGCAAGTGGGAATAACTAGAGGATGTGATTGGTAGTAAGGCTAGGCTAATTAGGATTAGATTAGCTTAATGATGATTAGGATTATTTTGACCTTTTGACTTGAATATTTGGATTTATTTAAATCAAAGAGGGATGAAATATGCATTTCAATTTTAATTAAATAAAGTTTTATTTATTTAATTAAAGGATGATGTGAGCCTTTGATTTATTTAAATGACTAACCTTAGGACTAAAGACCTGATTTACCTGGTGAATGGATTTGTTGTGTTTGATTTATTTAATGAGCGGATGAATATGACCTAATTGGATAATGCTAATTTCATGTGTCTACACATTGGTTTAAAGAGGGGAAAAATATAGACACGTAAAATATACATGCGTCTAATCTTGACTCACTAATTCCATATCATCCCTTTATCACATATTCGCCAGATCAATTAAATAAATCAAGTTTATTTGATTAATCTCCTACATCATTTCTTTAATTAAATAAATCAATTTTATTTAATTAATCTCCTAAAGTTCCTTCATTTAATTAAATAAATCCAAATATTTAATTAAAATCTCTAGTGTTATTTATCTTCTCATTTAATTTAAATAAATCCAAATATTTAAGTTGAATGTCACAATCACCTGATCATCATCTAAGTTAATCTAATCCTAATTAATTTAATCTAATTACCCATCAAATCCTCTAGCTTTTCCCACTTGCACAAATAAATCAATTTATTAATTTATTAATTCATCATTTTCTTTCAACATGGCATCTTTGAGGAATATTCACCAAATTTTAATGTCCCCCAAGTTGACATGTACATCCAACAAGGCATTTATGAGCTCTTACATGTCCCTTTGCAAAGGTCAAACTCAACATTTAACTCTCAAATTCAAATTTTAAATCTCCCCCTCTTTGGCACATTGACCAAAATGTGCTCATTCATCAACCTCTCACATGTTGACAAGTGTCTCCTTCCTATTGGTTGGTTTTTAGTCCCACATCGTACATATTTGGCATTCTTCTATCCTTCTTTTCTATAAATAGGGAGCCTCTCTATTGTATCAAGCATCCACAACTTGATCTACAATCTCATGCAAAGTCACTCTCTTCAATTGAGAACTTATTTTGTCCACTTCACTCTATCTTCAAGGGGTTGGATCATTTGAGTTTTAAGAAGGATTTGGAAATGGTCAGTTTGCACAAGTGACACAAATCCAATATGGGATAGGTATTCAATATCTATTTCATGCTTTTAATTAGCATATTTTTCTATCTTGTTCGTAGTATCAAGCATGTTGAATTATTCTATAGGGATATCACTCTATTTATTTGTTTCAAATTCATCTCATGACAAATGTGGTATAATACTTTAGACTTGCAGATTTTGTGGTATACAATATCCATCTAGCAGCATCCTTGAGAGATGAGGAAAAACCAAGATTTCCCAAAATTTTCATAGAAAAAAAAATTAACTTTGCTTGGTCATATGCTGACATGTATGGAGTTGATTCAAAACTTATCATGCATCATCTATCATTACCTACATGAGTAAAACTAGTCAAGCAAAAGTTGAGAAAAATGCACCCATATATCACCCTATTGGTAAAGGTAGAGTTGAAGAAATTGTTAGATGTAGGATTCATCAGACCCATTAACTATGTTGAGTGGATCTCCATTATAGTACCAGTATCAAATCCTGACAACATCATTCACATATGCACATATTTCTAAGATCTTAACAAATCTTGTCCTAAGGATGATCTTCCTCTTCCCAATATAGATATCATAGTAGACTTGATAGTAGGACATGGCATGCTATCACTGATGGATGGATTTTTTGGGTATAACCAAATCAATATAGCCCTAGAAGATCAAGATAATACAACCTTTACTTGTCATTATGTCGTTCGGCTTGAAGAATGTAGGAGCTACCTACCAACATGCCATGACAGGAATATTTTATGATATGATGCATACTTTCATGGAAGACTATGTAGATGATTTTTTAACCAAATCATATACCAGGGAAGGACATTTGGAGAGCCTAGATAAAATTTTCACCAAAATGGAGAAATTCAATGTATGGCTAAATCCTAAGAAATGTGGGTTTGGGGTGACATCAATCGAAAGTCGTAGGTTACATAGTATCTAGCTCGCACTCACAAAAGGATATGAATATCACAGTAAAACTTTCCTGGGAATTGGAAATTCCAATGGGTGACTAATATCTCTCTGTGGATGTTCATTTACGTGTCAAACCAGGGGACGTACACTTTAAATGGTGCAGCAAAATATATGCACTAGGAATTTGTTTTGGTCAAATCTTAGCAAAAAATACATACTGGAAAGAAATTCTATCTAAGCCACAGAATGGTAATGCAGAATTCTTTAACTCAACTATGCTTGATTAAAACAGAAACCGTAACAGCTACAACTGAGGCACAAACCATGAACTGGTCTTATGCTGCAGGAACAGTCACAGGGATGGACTCTCTATGCTGCAGGAGCAGTATAAGACTAAATTTGTATAAAAACTTCAAAGATGAAAACTAACTGGATATCAGCAGAAAAGAACATCTAACTAATTAACTACAGATACTTACTAAGTGGGCCCCCTTAGCAAGCATCTACTGATTACACAGATGCTGAACTCAGAACTTCATCGATCTTTATTCATGAAAACAGAATAAGATACTTTGTTTTATTGATGTGAAAACTAACAACAAACTCTGTTTCTGGTCAAACAGATTATGTCTTTCATTATCATACTAATTCTTACATGATATCTGCTACTATGTTTCTATCTTACCCCGAATATCATCTATTACTCATTCTATTCCTCTTCTTCTACTACTACTCTCTCACGCAAGAAGAGTATCTTATTTTTAAATCAGAAGAACAACTAACTAACTAACTTCATCAAAGAAAGACGTGGAAGTAATGTGTATCCCTGAATCAAGGAACAAACTTCATAAATGAATTTATGTGTTCAACCTGATTCAAAGAGAATCTAGCACTCCACTCTTTCCAGATTGACTCATCATTAAAAATCTTTCCAAATAGGTTTCGGTCAAAGAGTCTTCGCCGGAGCTTCCTCAAAGTCGTGCAGGAAATGGACTTTACTGCAAGGCCAAGATCGGCTGTGCTTGACTCGATCATTCTTCAAAAACCTGTGAGACAAAAGGTAACAGACGTGCAAGAAAAGGCATATGGCACATACACGATATCTATTCATTAATCACACATTTTAAATCTACTTCACCATTCAAAAACTGTATACGATATACCAGCCATTTTTGGGAGTCAACAGGGCAATAAATGCAATCAAGTCAACACAATAGGCTGTAGGAATATAAAAGTGTCCTGCTACAGGATATCCCCACAAAAAGGTTTCAATAAAGTTTAAACAACCGTGAAATAGAAAAAATAAAGTCATTTAAAAGTTTATCATAACATCAAATTATGAGCATATTTTAGGCTCATCAGTATCATAAAAATGGATTGAGGTGAACGTAACCAAAAGCAAAGCTATTATGGAAATATCATTTCCAAAGAACATTAGTCAACTCCGTTCTCTACAAGCGAGGTTTCAATCAATTCGTAGGTTCATTTCACACTTGGCAGACAAGAATCATCCCTTCACTCATCTGCTATAAAAATGTTTCCTTTAGATGGGATGATCAATGTGAAGGAGCCTTCAACCATTTGAAACAATATTTAATGAATCCACCTGTCCTAGTACCACCATCAAAAGGAAAGTCATTACTATTATATATTTATACCATAGAGACATCATTGGGAGCTCTATTAGCACAAGAATATTCAACAAGGAAAGAATGAGCAATTTATTACATTAGTAAGACACTAAATAGCTATGAGATCAACTATACTTCCATTGAAAAATATTGTCTAGCAGTAGTCTTCGCTACCCAACAACTATGACACTACATGCTAACTCATACCATCAAATTAATAGCTAAGATTGATCCTCTTAAATATCTCCTCAACAAAGAAAACCTAATCGGGAGATTGGATAAATGGGTCATGATACTTAGTGAATTTGATATCCAATATGTAGATAGGAAAGCAATAAAAGGACAAGCAATTTGTTGACTAGTTAGTAGAGGAACCATTACCAAATAATCATCCTTTACACATTGAATTTCTAGATGTTGATGTTCTTACCTTGGCTACAAGATAGTGGACATTGCACTTTGACAAATCACACACCCAACATGGATCAGGAGCCAAAATTCTATTTTTCACTCCACAAGGACATATGTACCATAACAAAATCATACAGACTGATGTTCCCTTGTACCAAAAACATGGCAGAGTATGAAGCATTAATTATTGTTATCAAAATAGTTGTAGAGTAGAAAGTCCTAGAATTAAAAGTGTATGGGGATTCTCAGTTGGTCATTAACCAAGTCAATGATGATTATCAAACAAGGGATGAAAAATTGATGCCTTACAAGAGAATGCTAGATGATTTCAAGAAATATTTTGTGGATATCAAATTTGAATAGATTTCAAGAGGGGACAATAAATCCATTGATGCCATGGGTATTATTACTTCCTTGTTACAAATTCCAAAGGAAATAAGCCATTATGAGTTCTTGGTGGAAAAACTATTTTCCCCTTTCTATGATGATACAAAATCCCATGTTATATGTCACCTATTTGATATCAATACCTCAATCTACAATGAAATTTATACCTACTTAAAAGATAACACTCTTCCACCTGACTTGTCATGAAACCAAAAATGAAATTCCATTCACTAAGTTGCTCGATATACACTTATGTACTATACTATCGAGGACTTGATGGAACTCTCTTACGAGGTTTGGAATGTGATAAGTCTGAAATAGCTTTACGAGAAGTCGATGAGCAGGGCCTATGGAACATATTCAAGTGGCCTAACCTTATCCAAGAAGCTTATTCATTTAGGATTATTGGCCAACTATGGAAAAGGATTCCTTCCAATTTGTGAAGAAATGTTAGAAATGTCAGATTCATGACAACCTCATCCATGAACCAACTCTAGAAATTCAACCTTTTGCATCCACATGGACATTTTTTCAATGGGGACTAGATCTTGTTGGTAAAATTCATCCATTTTAACCAAATGAACACAAGTTTATCATCACTACTACAAAATACTTCACAAAATGGATTAAGGCTCTTCCTTTAACAAACATCATGGGAAAGCAGATTTCATCATTCATCCTCATCTACATCATCTATCGGTACAACATTCCCCAATCCATAGTCACTAACAATAGAAGACCTTTCAAAAATCAAGACATGAAAGAATTGTGTGAGAAGTTAAATATCCAACATAAATTCTCTACATATTATCCCCAGGGTAATGGTCAAGCAGAGGCTTCCAACAAGACTATTCTAAAGATTTTGAAGAAAATTGTCAATGATGCAAGATGTGATTGGAACGTCTAATTAAACCCTAGTTTTTGGGTGTACCACACCAGTATTTGCATGCTGATAGGAGCTACACCATATGCTTTGGTATATGTGTCTGAGGCAACTATACCTATTGAAGTTGAAATACCATTTCTCTAGGTTTCCTTGAAAGGTACCATCCCTAATGAAGACTATCAAATTTCAAGATTGCAAGAACTAGAACTGTTATATGAGTGATGCCAACATGTAGTGAATTACTTGAAAGCCTACCAACAACGAATGTATAGAAGTTACAATCACAGGTTCAAACCCAGAACATTCCAAGTTTGTGACTTAGTGTTGAAGGAAAACCCACATAATCAGCAAGATAGCGAGAAGAAAGGAAAATTTGAACCAAATTAGATGGGGCCTTTTTTCATTGTATTAGTTTATGGTTCAGGAGCATATCAACTGTCTATGATAGAAGGGGATCAGTTTGAGGAACCCATGAACATTGTTCATCTCAAGAAATTCTATTCATAATTTAGTCGCTACATCTATAAAAGTCTTGAAAAAATCCAAAAACATCTAAAATGGATCCTGTAAGGTGAAAATCGCTCGAGACATCAGTAAATTGATAAATCACGTCATCGTCATCATCGCGTCCATCATAAATCGTTATCCAAAGCAAGTGGTGAAAACTTGGCAACATGGGCTATTTGTGACAGGTTGGCTTCTTCCTCTATAGGAATGTTTGTTGATCACTAGCTTGGTACCGTTACCTTCTGCATCCTTCATTTGAGCTGCATATGCATACCTTGTTATGCCAGTCATGTCTCACCTTGGTTTCTTGACCATTGTACATATCCATAATAAAACTGGTTTGTTTCCACTGGGGGTAAAATCCTGAACTCGCGGGGGGAAACAAATCTTGAGCTTGAACCAACAAACAAACAGTAGGACAAACATAATGAAAACAATGATCATAATGAAATCAAACATTGAACATCAATCACCATCAGAAATGCATCAAACATCCTTTTCACGTCAGAAAATCTAAAAACAAGGTCAAAAATCCAAAAAAAGCCAAAAACAGAGTCACCTTGTTGAATTACGTTGTCACAGTTCGTTGTAATTAAGTGTCTATTCATATCTTGGTCCTGTAAATTGGTTGAGTTAGTCGAACTATGTGGTCTTTGCATCTATAACATAGGCAAGAATTATCTCCGATTAGCCCCCGAGACCCATAGGATAGGTCTTTAGATTAGGTTCTTGGTCAAAATCTCAAAAAACACCTAAAAATTGGAAAATTGAAAAATCCCAAAAACAACAGAAAATCAAGGTTACAAGGATGATGCTATTTTGAATCATGGTTTTACCACTTCCACATGAATGTTCAAATTGTTTGCATTATGATTGATGTTATCATTTCTTAGGAGAAATTCAAGGATGTCAAGAACTAAGCTATTATGGAGAATGATATTTTTCTTTGTCTGTTGTCTGTGAGTTAATCATTATTACTGTGCAAATTGTTGCGGGATGTGCTCTACAAAGTATCACTAATGACATTCCAAATTTGCATAGGAAAATAGTTAACTCTTGTCTATTTACACGGGTAATGCTGGAATTAAATACCGGTTCAATTATTACCATTGATGTTTGTACTCACTTTCAATATTTCAAAGGCTCAATGATGACAATAAGCACAATAAATCACTGGGATGTCACTATTGCATTATTAGAATTTAATGTCTAGGTTGCATTTATAGTTAGTTTTTTATTATGGAACAAACAGGTTTTGAAGGGACCCGAAACCCTTTACAAAAAAAATTTGAATGGATCTAGAACCCACAACTAGAAGCTTGTCAAAAAATAAAAACAAGAAAGCACAGACAACCAAGGATAAAAAGGAAACCAAGGCCAATGAACCACAATTGACTACAAAGCCACAAGAGCCAATAGCCAGCCAAAAACTAGCTCCCAAACAAGAACCATCAAGGTTTACATTTAGAGTTACTCTTGTGGGAATAGAGAGTCATGTCAAAAGGAGGCTTAGAGGACTTCTCTTTCTTGCCCTTTACAGTGATCCAACCCTCTTCCACTTGCGTTAACTTATCAAGCCAAGCCAGTGCACCATTATCCTGAAGAAGAATATCTACAGCCGTAGTCTTAGAGATTTGAACCGTGTTCCTCCCTGCAGGTGTGGCCCAATCAGGAGAACCACCCGAAATGATAGCCGAAGCACCATTACCAGAAGTGACAACCACAGGCCCAGTCTTGATCTCTTTAGGGGTTTCAACATTGTAGTCTTGCATAGCAGCAACAACCCCTCCATTTGAGTCTGGAGAGGATGCCCCAAGGCCTTGTGAATCCAAAGCAGCCACCTCAGAAAAACTCCTAGGTTGCTCTACTTTCTTCTCAACCGTATAATGTTGTTGAGAAGCACCATTCCACCATGTAGTCTTCATGGATTTTTTCTCAAAACCACATTGTGCAACAACATGACCTATTTTAAAACATCTTCTGCAATGAAAGGGAATCCCCTCATAGTCCAGAGATTGGACCCAAGATCCCTTAGAAGATTTAACAATCTCAATAGGCAACCCTTTTGAGACATCTGTTTCGACTAGTATGTGGGAAAAGGTGAAATGAAAAATATCATAGGATTCATCATCCACCAAACAAAAATCACCAAGGGCTTCACCCACTTCCTCTAGAAGAGGATCAGTCCATAAGTGGAGGGGGAGATTAGGCAGCCTAAAACAAATAGGGATCTTATTGAAAGATTCAAAAGTAGGGTTGAAATCAGAATGCCACGACCTATGCATCAACTTGTAAACCATGAAAGTCATAGCTTGATTTGTTAAGGTGTTATAATATTAAATCTTATAAAAAATCAAGAATCATATCATTGATTACATACATTACAATAAAATATCTCCATATAACAAATGAAGCTAAAAACCCTAACCTTCTTTGTGAATTCTATAGTGTGTTTGCTACATGAGTAATTTTTTTTATGAAAACCATGTTTAGGAATGAAAATATCCAATCCCTTATGCTTCTAAACTAAAGTTTGCAATGCTTATGGTTCTTTTGGCCTTATAGATTCTTGAATCATTTTATAATATAAAACCTACATATAACCTAATTTTGGCTCTACTAATGTAAACCCTTTTAGAATTCTAAATTGTTGCATCTTGTCTTGATTTTCCCACCATTGTTATTCCTTTTGAAAATTTTACAAATTAGGCAAAGAATCCTTGCACTTATATAGAGGATCCTTATGTATGTTCTTAAAATTATTTAAGGTTAAATGACTTAATCTAAAATAAAGGCATATATGAATCTCTTTCAATTGTAACCTCTTTACTAGTTTTCAAACATATTTGATACCTTGATGGCATGACATAGATGATGTTTCTTGATATTGCTTTATCCATGGATACCCAAGTAAAATATGAGATACATCTAAAGAAGAAAGAATATGACATAGAATAAGAACTTCCCTCATCTTTTAGACCAAAAAATTAAGGTAAAATAATGTATCCTATAGTTTCAATCAACATATCATTAGTCAATTTTAAATAAACCCTCAAATATGCATATGCTTGTTGATAAAATGATGATAAAACAAAAATTATTCAATGCATACATTTTATTGGTGAGTAAGATCAATAAACACACCCTTACATGGTTCATGATCCACACAAAACCAAACGACCATTATAATTATTTGGTAATATCTCACAATGTGAAAAAGGTGTCAAAAAAATTAGCATACCTAAATCGTAAATTGACTTGTCATAAAGTGGGTGGGTAGCTTAGTGTTGGAGATTTGCATCCTAACTAGTTCATTGAAATTTCAACATGAGGAGAATTAATAGTAAAATAATAATATCTTTTGACAACATAGGCATCCAAGTACTCATTCCAAGATTGTTGAAGATACAACATTAATACATTAGGATTTCAATTAAATATCACACTTTCCTATAAAAAAATCCCAATTGATCTATCTTTTGGTAGTGCATTTAGTTTGATATATTTTTCTTCCCCATACTTACAAGATTCCTTTATTATCGAAGCTTATTTACTCTAGTATGTTATCCTTGGTTCTCATATGAACTATATATATATATATTTCAATCAAGATCCTCTTATCATTACAAATTTAAACTTAGCTTATTTTTTCTCCCAATTTCTTCTTAATGAACATATGGTCTTTCTTCCTCTATTAGCCTACTCATGCACCATCACCAACCATGAATGAATCTCCATGAAGCTAAATACCCATTTGTACTTGGTTGGTGTAAGTTGGGATTAGTGTTCCATTCACTTAAAATCTTATCTTTAATGTTGCTTTTTTCTAAATTCTTTCTAAAGGGCATAAATTACAGTCTAGAGCTTTGATTTTAATATTTTCTTAAAATTAAAAATATTAATGAGCTTGATGCATTAAGCTAAAAAATATCAATTTGGACACCATTAAAACCCTCGAGAGACTCTCGCAAAGTGAAAATGAGCTCCAAAATTTTATAGTGTGATATGTGAGAAAAAATGAAAAGGTAAGCAATGGGCTCAAGATATTATTATAATAAAATTAAATAAGGAGATCGTGATGATTATTGTACTAGGAGTTACATTGGGAAGAGTGGAGCATCTTTTCATAATAGATGAGACTTATTGTAGTTGACATCTTCATCATAAAGCACTAGTATTGGGAGTGGTTACTATCAAGGTTATGGGATTTAAGGTCCTATATCATTAGTTCGTTTATATTTTGTGTACATGTTCCAATGCATAGTGGGGCATGGGTTCTTTTCTTGTGGACCATGATTTTTTTCCACTCATTACATAAATTAATTGATCATTTCTTGTTTCCCTTGCTCTATATATAATTTAATGTATGACATAAGGTTTAAATAGTGTTATGTAGAAATAGCCAAAACATTAGACTAAAGAAGATTGAGTGGATTGGATTGTTATAATCTTGTTATGAATATTAATAAAAGTTTCATATCTCTTTAGTAGTGGGATTTTTGGAAAGGGTTTCTCCATATTATAATTCTAGTGTTCATGAGGTTTGAATATTTATTTATTTTCTCCACTATTTCATTAATATTATTTGGTATATTGTATGTTTGATTAGACTTAAAGTGCCTCACCATTAGTTGATACTCCTACTATATATATTTACCTTGTTTGCAATAGTTTAGTCCATGTCAATAGTTGATTTGCACCCTTAATAACTTGGTGGGAATATCAAGTATTTTTTATTAAATATAATCAATAATCATTGTAAAAGAAATTTTAAATCAAATATTAGTCTAGAATGATTATTTGAGTGCTAGATAAACCATTTAAATTTAACCTTCATAATATTACTCTAAATATGTAGTTTTACCAACAAAAGGAATGATATTTATGTCTATTACATGACAATTACAAAATCATGACTATAATTCTTTAAATTATACTCATAATCTAATTTAATACTCATAAGATATTAAATCATTGTTTTTCTCAAGAGACGTGTAATTAAATATCAAGAATATTCTTTAGTTTATTAGTCCACAAAATAATTTTAATATAGTCCATAACATTCAATTTTAAAATTCATAGAGTTGTTGGGATATTATCATATCACTAGCTATGGAAAAATTTAGGAAAGGGTGGGATATTACACTGCCCCCTATATTTGTGTGTTTTAGAGAAAATTAGCATGGAAGGTTTGCATTTCTCACAAATAAGAAAAAATCCTGAGAATAATGTACAATATTCTACTATATGTTTTCATATTGTTGAGTTATGCCTTGCAAATTAAATGTGTATCTTTTCCTCTACAACAGTCCATTTATACATAGAACTATGGATTAATGGTTTTATTATATTATGATTGAATTATGCCTCATGTTGGAAATTCCTCTATCTCTTCTTTGCTAAAATACTTTGGAACTAATAGGATTCAATTGTGTTTTATGACATAGGTCTATATTACCACAATGATGTATGTATAGGTGTACATTTTAACTTGGTTAGCTTTCCTAGCAAGTTCTTCATTACAACAATCACTCCACCTTGTCACTCAATCAAGCCCACTAGAACATATATTGGAATTTAACCTCTTTCATACTAAAAGAAAAAGTAATCATTAATTATATTTAATTTACCATATAATTTGATCTAAGTAATGCATTTTATAAGATCTAATTGGTGTATTTACAAAAACTATTTTGTGTTTTGGGCATAGGTGGTCCTAGAAAATATGCATAAATAATAAGATAGACTATGGATTATCTTTTAAATATTGTTCACGGTTTTTCATGTCATATTTTTATAGGAGGTCCTCATAATTGGTATTCTTGTATGGTATTAGAGCCAAGCTAGGTGCATTTGACACCTATGTTGTGGCTCAAGGGAGTGTGTTGGAGAAATGATACACACCTAAGCCATAAAAAGACTCATCACAATGTAAGCCATTAGCTCAATAGTAGAGCATTCTAACACCAAATGGGAGGTCCTAAGTTTGAATACTAGTTAGTCCATAGAAATTTCTATAAAAGTCAATCACTAGTACATAAGAAGAAGAATAAGTACCCTTATATTTTTTATTAATACCAACAAATTATAATTCCTCACATACATAGGTGAATCAATGATTTCAAGCTCATCAACATGTATATGTACCTCAATCTCATGACCCTCATATAAAACCATTTTATTAGATTTATTTACTGTAAAATATTTAAATTTTCATTAGGAGGAACAATTGAAGGATTGACCACGATATTAACCCCCTCAACCTATGTAATTTGTGAGACATGTGGAAATTTTGCTAAATTTCCTTCAAGAATTGAGGATACTGACCTAACAAAGACAGTAAATTGCAAGAGGTAAGTACTATTTTTAGAGAGTTTATTTGTTTCAATTTCTTATAGATCAAGTTATTTGGATTCTCTTTGATGTAATGTTTCATTGATCAAGTGTGGTTTATTAGTTATTCACATATTTTACTAACACAGGTACAAGTATGTAAAGTTGCAAACAAATTTTGGGAAAAGAATCCAAAGGTTGATCATGTGAAGAGGGAGATTCCCATTGGAAAATTTATGGAAGATTTTTTGAAAATTGATATGACCATACATACATCATTCATTTTTTGCTAAGTGGCAAGCACAACAATTCCAAACATTGAGAGATACTTTCCCACATGGAACAGTTCTATCAGTAGTTGACTTTGCAGAAAATTACCCATTTGTACATCAAAAGGAGATTCAATCAGAGTATTACTTTTCAAAGCATATCACTATTATGGTTCATGTGTGTTATCAACATGCACAATCAGAATTGGATGGTTTTGAGAGTACAGATGAAGAACAAGTCATTAAAAAAGAATATCACTTTTATATTAGTGATGATAAAGAGCATGACACACTTTTTGTCCAACATTGTTTTACAATATTTTTTGAGAATTTGAGAAGTAGGGGTGTCAATTTTGAAAATAATTTTGTATCGTCAGATGGATGTGCAGCACAATTCAAATCTTCACGACCATTCTATGCACTTTGCAGATATCATAAAATCTACAAAATACCACATGTAATAACCCTCCTGGTTGCTAGATGGACTCAGTGGTTTTATGTTTTGTTTTGATGTTCAGATACTATGATGTTACTGTTATTATTGATGTGGTTAGTCAGATACTATGATGATACTGCTATTGTTTGATATGGTTAGTTAGATGCTAGACGATGTTATTTCATTTTGGACATGATTACTTTATATGACATTATGGTTGATTATATCTGTTAATTTTATGAATTGTGATATGATGCAATGATTTAAATTAATATGTTAGGAGGTGATTGTTAGTTAGAAATGTAATTCTTTGATTATGCTATAATTGTTAGAATAGGTGTGACGAAGGACAATATAGCATCACTCATTCGCGAGTGCCCTATTATGTTGCAATTCCTTCTCACAATGTAGTAACTGGATTTAATGTTTTGATATATATATGTTTATATGCACATGTACACAACTTCGTTTGTATG
Source organism: Sequoia sempervirens (assembly GCA_007258455.2). NCBI lineage: Eukaryota > Viridiplantae > Streptophyta > Pinopsida > Cupressales > Cupressaceae > Sequoia > Sequoia sempervirens. The sequence continues at coordinate 793,383,261 of VDFB02271358.1, forward strand.
CAGGATTGCAGGTATAAGTCTCGATTCCACCTGCTTCGGCAGGACAGGGCGAGCACCAAATAACCCAACGGATAAATGTTGATACAGAGGTGACGATGAAGTCCTCCCATTCCATGATGTCAGGTCGTCTCATTGTTGGTATAGTTGTTGATTTTGTGTAATTGTCGTCTTTGCCTGCTGTGTTTGTGTCTTGTCTTATTTTGGGTGGGCATTGATAATTATGATTTATCTTAACGTTTGAAATTGATTATTTATGTTAAATGTTGGATTAAATAATATTTAATTATTTAAATATTTTAATTATTTTGAAAATCATATATTGCAATTAAATAATAATTAAATAATAAATCTGCTTAAATTATTTTAATTAATTAAATTTGGTGGTGGATAATTATGTGAATAATTTATTTAAATTAAATATATAATGTGTGGTGCAAGAAAAGTTACAAAACAGGAATTAAAGTAATTAAAACAAATAAAAGAATTAAAAAGACAGTGTGAGCCAATAGGGTTTGAGTGTTGAAAAGAAAGCTTGTTTTAAAGATTGATTTTTTTCTTTTTATCGGGATTTTTGGGGAGAGCTTTGGAGAGATGAAGAATATATTTTATTTAATTATGAATTCTTGAGAGTTCACACACACACACAGAAGAACAGAAAGCTGAAGTGCTCCAGGGATTGTTGAGTTCGTTCCGGACTGAAGATTGGAATCGGATTCGAGGACATCTTCAAATTTGCATTGGATTCCAGGTTCCTCTCGTAGTTTTCCTCGTACCCTTTCTGTTATCTGTCTGTTTCTGAAAAGAAAAATAGATTTCTATTAAAAATAATTTTTGCGAACATAGAGAACTTCTGTTGAAACCTGAAACTAGAGCAAATTATTAGATTAAG
>VDFB02271358.1:793384249-793417573 GCA_007258455.2 Sequoia sempervirens
GGTTGAATTTACCTGTCAACATTTTTTTTAATTACGGTTATCTATTGAAGGGTGCCCTTAAAACATTATGATATACCTTAGTGTATGTAAAATTATATATAAATCAAACATATATATAATTATAATTCTATATAAATTTTCATAGTTTATCCAAAATATCTCCTTTTACAATCTTCTTAAAATTTTGATTGTATTTTATAGCAAAAATCTTTAAATACGGTCATATGGCCATCAAATTAAAGTTATCATTTAAAAATAATATAAATAATAATATGTATATTAATATTACAAATAAGGTGTTCGACCGAACATTCTTGGAATGTTCGGTCGAACCCATTTAATTTCTTTTTTTTAATTGCATGGATTGGTTTTTCGGCCGAACATAGGTTCCATCGAACCCATGTTCGACCGAATCTTTCCAAGATGTTCGGCTGAACACTTGTTCGGCCGAACCCCTCTTTTTTCATCCTTGCTTCCTAAGGCACCAGAATTGTTGAAAATTCTACGTTTTGAAGCTCGATTTGAGAATGAAAATGGAGAAGATCTCAAAAACCCAACTAGTATTCGGTTCCCCTCAAAACGAGCTATCCAATGAATATAATTTTAGTATGTTTTGATTATATTATCTATCTGTCTTTTAAGTTTTATTAAATATAGGTTTTTCATTGAAAATAAAACTCTCTGTTCTGCACAAGTGGAAAAATAGAAGATTATCAAAAAAATATATATATATGAGTGCACTAGATATTGGAGTCCTTGATCCAACAAAAAAAAATAAAAAATTCGATACATACAGTAAAAGATATGCATTATACAGTGTTATGCTGAATTGTAATTGATTTGACTTTAAAACTTGATTAAAGAAAAATATTCAATAAAAAACTATCTAACCAAGTGGAAGCACTAGATATCAGAGTTACAAATCTAAATTTGAAAGAATTGAATTTTATCTTTCAAGGAAAAAATTATATCGTTATATGGTAAGGCCACTTTTTAAAATGTTGTTTTTGAAAAAAACCAATTTTCGTAGATGGGAAAAGAAGTGCAATCTGATTCCAAAAAATGAAAAAAATATTTTTAGAATCTACAGAACAAAATATGACAAGACTCTAGTTTGCATCATCTTCAAATTCTTTACGGTTTAATCGTTATAGGTGCCCGAATGTGGAGATTGTGTTTTAAAAAAAAATATCAGTGTCCAGTTTGGCCAAAAATTGTAAACCACTATTGTGGGATCACCCTGAAGCAATAGGGATAAAACCACCAAATGATAGTCTGACATGCCCTAGTTTTAGGTTCATTGCCCACGAAGCAAAGCCACTACTCTTTTTGCACAAAAGACTAGCCCTCAAAGCTCCCATTGTTTCCTTATCCTACAACCTAGCCCCACCATGGAGGTCTCCTCCCTCGCCATTTCCAGAGGCACAAGCCGCAGCTGACTTAGCCACAGTCGTCTTAGCTCTCACCATAGACATGCACAGTTGCATTCATATTTAGCTGTTGTAATGGAATTTATAGGTTTCTCCAAGGCTGATCTTATTTCTATAATTAAGAGATTGAGTAAATTTTACATTACCAAAGAAAACATCATTTACAAGCATGAGCATTAGGACATCAATCATTGCATTATCATACCATCTAGGCATTCATCTAGGTCATCAATTTTCATCATAAAAAACCAAGAAAAAATAGTGCATTGATCATATCATTTTCATCCATATACATTTAGTCATACATCCTAGGTATCAACATATGTAAACTATCATTCATTCATTCATTTCATACATGCATTAGATCATAATATTTGCATAAAAAAAACACAAAATCATAAGTTCCCATCCATATCATACATCCATAAAACCATATAGAATCATTCATTATTAGGATCATTCATCTTTGCATTAAAATCCATCACATCATTCATCATTACATTAGAAAAATATAAAAACAATAGCATGTGGACATTTTCATAAAACAATACGATCATAACACATATTGCATTCATAACACATATTATATCATCATCATAAAGCATTGCATATCATACATGATACATCCATCATAAATCAACACATAAACACATGGGATCATCATCATCACTACACATATATCTTAAAATATGTCAAATATAAAAGGATATTTGAATTGCAAGAAATACAACATCAAAATGGTGATAACATCAAGAGTCTATGTATACATCACATGATATAGCATAAGCCAACTGAAACTATGTGGTACTGCCTCCATATGCTACTGGCCCCATTGAACCGATACCCCCTACTAAACTTTAGGCACTTGCACCTAGATCCATCTGATCCCTTAGTAGTGGATGTGTCACACCAATGCTCACTATCTGATATTGTGATATGCTCATCCGAGATCTACTAAAGCTCTCTCATCGCTCAAGAGGAACCAACTCATGATATCGATCTCTATAAAACTATGCCTCCTCAAATGTGTGACATATCTCTCAAAAATAATCAACAAATCTCATGGCCATAGCATCTTGCTGTTACCTCTCCATAATGGCCTCTATCTACTCAGCCCATCATCTTAGTGCATCCCTCGTAGTGGTCAATGCCACAACCTACCCCTGTACCTGTGCCAGTTTTTGTCAAGAAACATTCCTCTCAGCTGTCAACATCTGAATCTATCCCTCAACTTGTAGGAGTTGTTCCTATACCTAAGTCAATAGTTGGTCTGCACCTCTAGCTGCTCTTGTACCTATGTCAGCTACCCCTAAATAGTCTAAACCTATGTGTGCAAAGTAGCGATCTGTGACTATTACTGCTATGAAGGAAAACATATATGTACACATTGTTGTGATGCTGCCACCAAAGATCACCTCCTGCAAGGCACTTTGGCATTGAAACTAAGATGTACACCACCTCCTCAATCTCCTCCACCATTGTCATCACCTCCATCATCCCCTCCATCATTCTCACCACCCTCATCTCTGCCATCTCTTCCTCATCACCATCTAGGTGGTCTCCCCTCATCATCCTCAAATGTTGGCATAGGCTCATTAGGACTTGAAAGCCTTAGAAAAAGATGCTGACCAAATATACTATGTACTCGTTGCTCATGTATCCCTTGAAAATATCTACATGATAATCCAAGATCACTAGTTGTAAGTGCAGGTGCTCATCACATGCAACATGATAAGACAATTTCAGTCCCCACTCAGTCATATATTGTTGTCTGGGGGCATATAGGGTTGGTACCTATGACATCCCCTAAACTCTACCATACTACCTTAGAACTCTTAGTAATAGGAATCTCTCAATAATATATTGAGTTTTTCCAATAAGGTATCTAGCAGTCATGAAGTAAGGAACCTCTAAGTGATCCTCTACCCACTACTTAGAATCTACATATGGTCACCAAGTAACTACATCCAGGTCATCAAGCACCCATCTCTAATACTCTAGCTTTCCCAACTTATGGTAGACAACTGTACCTGCATAACCATGATGTAAGGCCTCATGAATGGCCAAAATCTATCTGTCTTTGGCCATGTCACTACAATCTACTCCCAAGCCCAGACCTGAAGTAATGTAACCCCAAAGGACAAGCTAGATCCTCTCAAATAAACAACATGGTGCAGATCATGATATAAGTGTGCAAGCAAACAAGATCCCCAAGAAAATTGAGTCCCAAATTGGATCATTTGCTCCAACGTATGACCCCAACCAATGGAAAATCCCTTTTCTCTCTTGTTGGGACATAAGAAGTCATGGAAAAATCCTACAAGAATGAAAGGAAAAGGGACATCACTGAAAAATATCTCCAACAATGACATATCCAGCATCCAACAATCTAATCATCATGGAAAATCTAATGTAACACATTTGTACCTCCTTGCTCTGCAGAATCATAGGTCACAATGTCTCCAACTACAAGAATCCTCAAAATCCTATACACATCCTCTGGCATCACAATCATCTCTCCAGTAGGAAAATGGAAAGTGATGTGGTCGCTATGCCACTTCTCTGCCAATGCTATCACCAATCCCTAGTTAATCCTAACCCAGGGCATATCAATCAACGAAGACAACCAACATCTCTCAACAATGTCTCTCTCAACATGAGATAGCTATGGAATCATCTCCCATGTCAGAAAAAGTGACTCTCGAGACTAAAGATTATCTAAATCTATCTCTTATCGTTTTCAAACATCACAAATCAAATAAGCAAATCAATCAATCAACCTATCAATCCTATTAATATTTTCATCAAATCTCATCAACATGTTGTTTTGATTCACTCCTATCATGAGGTCAAAAAAACATCATTATTAGTGTATCTCACCTGTCATGAGGTCACTAAATCATTTGGTCTATCATTAACACCTAATCATTGGCTGACGCGATCGAACATCACAAATTTCAAAGAGAAAAATTCCAAAATATTCAATCTTGACTAAAACTGCTAGAACAGACCTTCAATGTGTAAAAAGGGGCATAAGCACCATTCTATGATATGTAAGCGCCATTTCAAGTCAAAATGCCAACACTCTCCCTTGATGTGCCAAGGAATCGGGATGAAGCGCCTTTTCATGAAAGCGTTGGAGAAATCCTTGAAAGTGCCAAAGAATCCAGAAGAAGCGCCATTTCATCCAAAGCACCAGAGAATCTCTCCGACGCAATTTTTTTTTGGTGAAAGTGCCATTTCCTAAAATTGACCTATGGATAGCTTGGAGATGCCATTTCGGACCTCCTAGGAGCTAAAACTAAAAATGTTGGAACAAATCTTAGAAGCACCAAATAATCTCTCTGATGCACCAAAACATTTGGTGAAAGCACCAAAATGTCTTGACATTGAAAATCCAAATTGAAAACATGGAAAAATTCATTTTAAGATCACAAATGTAGGTTCCGAAATTCTTACTAGAGTTCTATATCCCACTGGCTAATTATGTTGTTGTACCTGCTGAAATCGATGTGTCTATAGAGGGATCACCATTTTGCTCAGAAGCTCCAAAATTCTCTCCCACTTCAAACAATTTTCAAATTACAATTTTCACAAATGAACTTCTTTTCACTTTTTACCTCTTAATAAAGGTAATTAAAGGAGTGATTTTGGTGGCATTGTTTTAATTTCCTTTGAGGGGCAATTAATTGGGCCAACTTACAATCTTTCATATCGGGAGATAAATCGCCGGAATATTATCAAATCAGGATATTTTCATCATCATCATTGCAAATCAATTGAAATTTTCAAATATCATCAAAAAATCCTTTATGATCACAAATTTATCACTTTATCTCCTAAGGCGGCATATAGTTGTAATCTCATGAAAATCATTGTCTAGGTCATCGTTAAAATTTTTGGCCGCATTGATAAATTTTTCTTTGAAGTAATGTGTAAACACATCACTTCAAAGAGGGGAAAAATGTATACACTTAAAATTGGTCTAGAAAATATTAATTAAATATTTATTATTTAATTAATGGAATCTTTATTCTTCTACTATATAAATAAATTGAAAATTTTATTACATAGTTCATATTTTCTTAATTCCTCTATTTTAATGGATTCCGTCTCATTTAATTCAAAATTTTAAATTTGAATTTCACCACATTTCTACATACTCTTCTAACTACCTTCCAACTCGCCCTCCAGCTAACCATGTGGCACATGAAAATAATTATCTTTATTTTCTAAAATGAAATTTTTTTCTCAACAAATTTAACCACCTTCAAGGCACATGGATTCTTCATCCAAATGATTCCTCCTTACACTTGACAAGATGGATTTACAAAAGGTGAAAAATTGTCTTGTTTTCTCCATCCTTCTCATTCTTCACCATTGATTTCATGAGATCAAATTCCAATCATTCATGGCTACCAACTCACCCAATGCCTTGGAAAAAATTATAAATTGAGGCCCATTCATAGCTTTTTCAAGAAGGAGCATTTGCATAATATTACTCTGCAAGAATTCATACATGTTTTAAGAGCTTAGTTTTCATTTTCAATTCAAAATTTAGAATATATTATTAATTTAGATTAGAATGATGGCTCCTTTAGCATTTAGAATCATTCACACATCACTTATATTAGTTTAATTATGTTTTACATTATTTGTATGCCATTTGTATATAGGAATCCATTTCATCATGTCATTTGATCATTTCATCCACCTAAATCATTCAATCATCTAGATGTAGACTTAGATTTTGCATTATAGAGAAATAGGCTACTCGTTTCTTAGATGAAATCTCAGTGATTTGTGCAAGAATAAGATTTAAGAGCATAAATTACTAAGACATTTAAGATTATAGGAAGATGAGAAGTTTCTAGGGAATTTTGTTATTGAATTATGTTTGATTTAGTTATATTTCCTTACTGCAATACTTTCCATCTAAGTGTGTTGTTTTGATATAATTCAGGCATATTTTCTAACACACATATACAAAATAGAATATGTATCTTACCATTTTTGGTTATCTCACCTGGTGGACCACCATGAGTTATGTCACCCCAAAGTGAGTATGCATCCTATTTTTCAAACAATCAACCTAGATCTAATCCACAATGAGCTAGATAAACGATTGAAGCCTTCATTCCATTTCATCACCATACATGTTTTTTTGTTCATATGTTTGGTTTGCCATGAGATCTTGATTTTGGATGCCTGATCATCCCTCTTGGTTATTGTTGTTTCATCTTACCAACATATGTACATTAGGATCCCTCTCGATGTGCATGTTGGGCTACTTTAGTTAGAGTTTGAAGCAAGTTCATCCTCTCACTTTAGTGGGGGCTTAATGTGTCACCAAATAATGTATCTTTGACATTTTTTATGCATACTTGAGTCTTTCTAATGGGATTTGGCTTGATTTTTCCTAGGTATAATGTTCTAATGTGGTAAAAACATTCACATTAGTGCTTAAACATTCAAATTATGGTGTCTTGTGAAGGTGTTGTGAATTGTTGTAAAACATTTCTATATTTTTTTATACTCTTTGTTACAATTCACCTAAAAATCACCTTTTTATCACTTATTAAGTCCTATTTGAAGTGTTGTAAAGTCTTGTAATGATATTTTATGCTTTTCTAGGTGTAATTTCACTATTTCAACCCTTTCTCATGTCTAAATGACCCCTTTTTACAATTTATAGTCATTTTCTAGTGTGTTGTTAAGGATATTCCTATTGGACAACATTTCAAGCCCCAAAATTCTTGAAACCCACTTAATTTGCTTAAGTGGGACTAACTCACCAATAGGGGCAACTTAGTCCATTTATGCACAAAACTCAAAATAATTTTAAATTCCTAGCTAGATTTTTTACTCTAGCCCTTAAGGTCAGCTCGTGATGTGTTAATTTTAGGAAAATTTAGTAAAATCAAGTATAAATAAGGGCTTTTCACCTTATTTTACATCTACAATCATCTATCTGCAAATAACATATAATCTCTTGCACTCATTAAGTATTCAAGAAAATCAATCATTATCAAGTCAAGCTATAGGAGTTCTTCATTGCACATCTTCATATTTGAGAATCAATGGTGTGGTAAGTTTATGAAATTTACATTTGCATGTTATCTATTTATCACTCTCTTTTCTTCTCATTTCATTCTTTAGGGTTTGATTACCAAAGTGGGGTTTGACCAAGGAAAATCCCTATTCTCTAATCCTCAACCATTTTTTCCTTTGCATGTGACTTTTGTATGTAGATTGGTCACACATTAGGTGTTGAAAAGGGATCAAAAAGTGCACAAATTCAATAAATTTTTCACCTTATTTCAAGCTTGGAGAGAATTTCTACTCCATTTTATGCAAAATCAAGTATGAACACCTATCAGAAAAGGAAGTGTAGAACTGAGACTACAAGATTTTGTCCCAAATTTCCTTAAATATGTAGGAGGACTAAGTCACCACTAGCTGGGGTGAATGAGTCTTGATTTTAGGCCTAAAAACTGATTTTGACATTTCTAGATAACCATTTGGTAGATTCTTATTTCAACTAAGTTTCCAAAAACTGGGACTAATTTTCCCAAATTGGCCTAAGTGTCTAGATCAACATTTTAGTCAATTTTATAGGATTTTTGAATCTTCCAACATCAAACTTTTGATACTAGGCACTCTTCTTCCATTATGTTCTATTATTTTATCATTTAGTTACATTCTTAGGCATTTTAGCATATCACGTTGTGTTTGAACCAACACTTTACATTTTCATAGTTTTGCATCATTAGATTACTTCAATTTCAAATAAAAGCATTAGGAAATCTTAACTAGGAATAACATATCTCATTAACATAGACTTTGAGTGTAAACCCTTGCATTTTGGTCCCCCATCCAACTCCCTTTCTCCTTTTAGTTGAAAAATTCTAGGAGTAAAGCATTGTGAGGGGTCAAACGAAAATCACCATTTACATTTTGGTCAACTTGACTCTTTTGAACATTATTCCTTTATGATTTTCAAGATCATACTTAGTTTCACTTTGCATCTTTCATTGGTTAAAGTGACTCCTAGAGTTTTCAATTGCATTAGTGAAAAATTACATATTAGCTTGCATTCTTGCATCAATTTTGCATTGAAAAACACAAAAAATCTGCATTTACATATTGTAGTTGCATTTGTGCATCTAAAAGACATAAAAATTGCAATTAAAAGTACAAAAAAAATGAAAAAAAAATCATCAGTAGGAATAAATCACCACCCTTGGTTATTTAGTCCTTTTACATATTTTGTGTTGCATCTTTTGGTAATTTTTCGGTATTTTCTATAATTTTGTTTTTTGTCTTTGTACTTTGTCAGACTTTTCTAATCTACTATTTCTTTCTGTGTACCTTGGAATTTTACCCTATTCTAATATGCAAAATAACTAAAAAAGCAAGTGGAAAAATACTAAGAACACTTCAAAGATTAGCTGAAAGAGTGATAAAACAAGGAAAATAGATGAAATAAGATGTAAATTGTTTTATACCTTCCTTGTTGTTGAAGACTCCTTGGTTGGCCCTTGATTTTGATGGATTTGTGTGCTCATTTGATGGCTTTTTGATGTAGCTAGATGCAAGATTGAATATGCAAGATGATCAAAGTGGATGGCTAAATGATAGTGAATGATTGAGAATGTAAATTGGTAGCATAATGCTACTCCAAATGAAAGTGTTAAAAATGCCCTTGAGGAGGGGGTATTTATAGAAGAATTTGAATTCTCTAGAGAATTCAACAGTCAAGATTCATCCAACAAGGTCAAGATGAAGGGATATGGTGAGTTGAGAACTCACAAGCCCTCACATCTTGACATGTGGATGGTGAAGTGGCTGAGAGGAGGTGAGGTGTAAGTGAGGTGGCCAAAAGGTACATGAGGTGGAGGAAGGACAAGTACCTTGCAAGTACATTGGGAGATGGGAAGAATCTTGGGTGAATAAAAGTGAACTAAAATTCACAATGATTGGAAGAATCTAGTGGATAAGACAAGGTTCCCAAAAGGTGGGAATTTGTCACATGTGACTTGATGTGACAAGTCAAAGATTCTAGAAGATGCATAGGAAAAGGGGATTCTTGGAGGAATAAAAAGGAATTAAAAATTCCTTGGGGGATGGAGAGAGTTGACCAAGGTACTGCTTAAGATTAATTAATCAGTAATTAGAAGATAAATGAGGATTAGAAGCCAACTTGTAAAAGTTGGAGGATATGACACATCCTAATCAAGGATTAGGCATGTGCACATCCCTAATGAAGAAATTAGGATTAGGATTAGATGAAAATGACATGTGAGGAATTAAATAAATGTATTATTTATTTAATTTATTTGATGAAAGGAGGATTAAAAGAGTAAAGTATTTAATTATTAATTAAATACCTTAGGGATTTGGCAAAATTAAAGATATTAATTAAATAATAGCAGTATTACTTAATTAACGAAAATAAGATGAAAGGGGATGAATTTGGATAAATTAAGTGTCCAAATTTAGATGTCTACACTTTAATTTAATTTCTCTTACATCATAGCCTTTTCATTTGATAAGATTTGGAATTATTTGAAATCCTGGGTAGACATGTCCAGTTGTGCCTTTGGCCATCATCCTAATGATCTTGATCCTATTCATGGTCCTCACACTCCTCATGATTGTCCTCCTCATGATATAGACATCATTGGAGAAGATGAAAATAGAATGAATAATTTCTCCAGTGAATGTCTTAATAACCTTCAATCCAATGCAGCCTTTTACCCATCCATAAGGTCACAAACTCTCCCTACTATTGCACCCCTTGATACAATTTCTTATCTTCACAATGCAACAATCAAAGGACCTAAGTTCCCTCCATCAGGTTGACCGAGTTCCTCTCAACAAGCACCTCCACAACTATTTTACAACAAAAAAGTTACAAACACACTAATCAACCTTGAGGAAACCTTTGAAAAGGTATTTACTCTACTAAGAAAACAAGGTTGTGATACAATAACTGAAAATAACATTCACCAACTCTTTGAATAAAAACCACAAGAAGACAACACAATACGATTAGGATATTAAGATCCTCTTCACAACAACGAGCCTCCTTTTGAATATTGGAGACTTTGAGATGACAATAGAGTGATCTTTGATTCTACTCCTAACTTGAACATTGTCCTCCCACGTGAATGAACATTACCTAATTCTCATGACAAGGATTCTAGGATCCCCATGGGTCCTCTTCCTCATTCCATCCATGAAAAAGGAGAGTCTAGAAAATGAAAACCACCTTACAAATTGAAAAGGCTCAAGTTTCCTACTAATCCTCCACCTGAATGTAAAAGGAAACTTCAATTTATTTTAAAAAAAGGCCTTATACTCTTTCCACCTATGAATAGGTTGGTTATCCATTCTAAAGATTCTAACATACTATTTTTCAAATATCATCCTGTTCTTGGACACTGTACTAAATAATGTCAAACATTTAATGACATATCAAACATGTATCACTTCATTGATATTGAATGCTTTCCCATCATCTGTTAAGAACTAAACTCCTTTTATCATGACATAGTTGTAGAATTTTCCATTATCACTATTGCTTGATTCCTCCCAACACCTTTCTTGGCTCATTTTGGTCTTCCATTCATTGTGGGAAAGAAATTTTTAGCCTTACCTTAGTAATGAATTTGTTCTTGTCTCTTAACTGCATTATTTCCCTTCCACTTACAATAATCAAGATTGAGAAACCAATACCTCAATTAATGGTTGAATTACATTTTCCTTACTAGCTCCCTTTCCATTTTCATTTTTTTCATGTGTGTATCAAATTCCACTATATTGTATGTTTGATGTTCTCTCTCTTTGTACACTTCTATTTATACCTCTATTCTTCTATATGTCATAATTTTCCTTTTTCACTTTTTGTTTGATTTATTCATTTTGGGGATGACCCATAGCATTAAGATTCCCTATGCCTTTTCCATGCTGACCCAAATGGTCCTTTTTCCCTTTCTATTTTTCTTGTCTTTTCCTTTTGGGGATGATCAAAGGTATTAAGACCACAATATCTCATTCATGTTGACCTAAAATCTTTTTCCATTTCATTGTCTTTTCGTTGTATTTTCCTTTTTGGGATTATGTAAAGCATTGAGACCACAATGTATGTTCCATGTTAGCCCAAAACAGATATTTATTTTTCATTTATTTTTGCTCTCTTTATGTCATTCTTCTACTTCTATGTGCTTTGTGGAATGATGACAATTCTAATCTTTTTCATAAAAAAAATTGTAGCAATGAACATGTACTAACCTAAAATCCATAGATCCCTTATGTGTTTGGGTGTAGCAATGAACATACTAATGTAGAAACATATGACTTAAAGTAATTTCTTACACAACGGTGTGTAGAAATTCCTTTAAAGTAGGGGGAATACATTGGCATCATTTCATTCATGTTTCTTGGTTCTTAAGTATGATTCCTTGTCACTTCATATGATGCGTTTGTCACTTTATGGTTGATAGTGGGTGTGATTTCCTTCATAAGTGTGGTCTAACTTACCATATTACATTCCTCTTAGTCACCTGATGTGACACACTTCATTGCTTAACTTGTGAATATTCTATTCTTTTATTAGTCCTCTCTTGGATACATTAGACACAATTTTCCCTAAGTGATAACCTTTCATGAACGTAACAAGACTCCTCTAAACATATTTTACATTTTACATTTTATATTTTTTCATTTTTACCACCTTGCATAGCATATCTTGGATGCATGTGTTAAATTTGCATTCGTTCATGAGTTCTAAGCATACAAAGCTTTGCTTGTCTCATGAAGCATGAATCAACATTTTCTTTTGTGGCACCTTGTTAAAGTTATCAAGAGGTATAAATTTAACATGGTTGATTAGGAAACCCTATCCGAGGCATGAATTTACCCATAGCCACTTATATGTTTGTGAGTGCATACCAACTAGCGTATGTATCTTACCTTTTGGGTTATCTCACCCAGGGGATCACCATGACTTCTATCACCCCAGAGTGAGTATGAATTCTCTTTTTCAAACAATAAGCCTATATCTAATCCACAATGAGTTGGATATATGATCAAAGCATTCATTCCATTTTCATCATCATGCATGCTCTTTTGCTCTTATATTTGGTTTACCATGAGATCTTGATCTAGGGGGTTTGATCATCCCTCTTGGTTATTGTTCTTTCATCTTACCAACATTAATAGATTTTTTTCCCACTCAATGTGCATGTTGGGCTACTTTAGTACATTTTGAAGCAAGTTCATCCTCTCACTAAAGTGGGGGCTTCATGTGTCACCAAAAAATATATAGTTGACATTTTTATGCTCACTTTAGTCTTTATAATGGGCTTTGGCTTGATTTTTCCTAGGTATAATGTTGTAAGGTTGTCAAAACATTCACATTAGGGCTTAAACACTAAAATTATTGTGTCTTGTGAAGGTGTTTTCAAGTGTTGTAAAACATTTCTACACTTTTCTAGACTCTTTTCATTACAATTCACCTAAAAATCACCTTTTTATCACTTATTAAGTCCTATTTTGAAGTGTTGTAAATTCTTGGAACAAGATTTTATGCTTTTCTAGGATTAATTTCACTAATTCAATGCTTTCTCATGTCTAAATCACCCCATTATGCACTCTCCAGTTGTTTGCAAGTGTGTTGTTAAGGATATTCCTATTGGAAAACATTTAATAACCTAAAATTCCTGACACCCACTTAATTTTATTAAGTAGGACTAAGCCACCAATAGGGTTGACTTAGTCCTTTTTGGCACAAAACTCAAAATAATATTAATTTACTAGCGAGATTTTGTCCTCTAACCCTTGGGGTCTGCCTGTGATGTGCTACTTTAGCCAAAATTTAGTAAACTCAAGTATAAATAAGGGTTTTTTTATCTCATTTTACATCTCCTACAATCATCTATCTCCAAATCACATATAATCTCTTGCACACATTAAGTATTCAAGCAAATCAAGGATTATAAAGTGAAGCTATTAAAATTCTTCATTCCACATCTTCAAATTTGAGCATCAATGGTGTGGTATGTTTATGTAATTTGTGTTTGCACATTATCTATTTATCACTCTCTTTCCTTCTCATTTAATTGTTTAGGGTTTGAATACCAAAGTGGGGTTTGACCAAGGGAAACCACTATTCTCTAACCCTCAACCATTTTCCCCATTTTGCATATGACTTTTGTATGCATATTTTTCAAGTATTAGGTGTTGAAAAGTGATAAAAAAGTGCACAAATTCAACAAAGTCAACATCACCTTATTTCAAGCTTGGATAGACTTTCTACTCCATTTTATGCAGAATCAAGTAAATAAACCTGTCAAAAAGGAAGTGTAGACCTGAGACGACAAGATTTTGTCCCAAATTTTTTGAAATATTTAGGAGGAATAAGTCACCACTAGGGGTGAATTAGTCCCACTTATGAGCTTGAAAACTGATTTTGACATTTCTAGATACATATTTCCTAGATTCTCATTCCAATAAAGTTTCCCAAAACTGGGACTAAGTTTCCCAAACTGGGCTAAGAGTGCTAGTCAATATTTCAATCAATATTTTAGCATTAAAAAATCTTCCAAAATCAAAAATTTTATTCTAGGTGCACCTCTTCCATTCTGTTCTATTATTGCATCATTTAGTTAAATTCTTAGGCATTTCTGCATTTCACATTGTGTTGTCCAACACTTTACATTTTCATAGTTTTGCATCATTAGATTTGTTCAATTTCAAATTAGAGCATTAGGAAATCTTAAATAGGAAAAATACATCTCATTAACATAGACTTTTATGGTCAACCCTTGCATTTTGGTCCCCCATCCAATCCCCTTTCCCCTTTTAGGTGAAATATACTAGGAGGAGCAAAGCATTGTGAGGGTTCAAAACAAAATCACCATTTACATTTTGGTCAACATGACTATTTTGAACATTATTCCTTTATTATTTTCAATAGCATACTTAGTTTCACTTGCATTGCATCTTTCATTAGTTAAAGTGCATCCTAGAGTTTTCAATTGCATTAGTGAAAAAGTTCATATTAGCTTGCACTCTTGCATAATTTTTGCATTGAAAAACATAGAAACTCTACATTTACATACTGTAGTTGTATTTTTACATCTGAAAGACTTAGAATTACATTTAAAAATTATGAAAAAAATGAAAAAGAAATCATCAGTAGGATTAAATCACCACCTTGGGCGACTTAGTCATTTTGCATATTTGGCACTGCATCTTCTTGTAATTTCTTGGTATTTTCTATAATCCTATTTTTTATCTCTATACTTTGTAAAAAAATTCTGATTTACAATTTCTTGCATTTCATTTCTCTAGTATCATGACCTTTTCATTTGATAAGATTTAGAATTCTTTGAAATCCTTAGTAGACATGTCCAATTTTGCATTGGTCGTGATCCTAATGATCTTCATCCTATTCATGCTCCTCCAACTCCTCATAATTTTCCTCCTCACGATGTATAAATCATTGTAGAAGATAAGGATACCATGAATAATGTCTCCAATGAATGTCTTAATAAACTTGAATCCAATGCACCTTTTTACCCATCCATGATGTCACAAACTTTCCCTACTATTGCACCCCCTAATACATTTGGTTATCTCCACCATATAATAATCGAAGGACCTAAGTTCCCTCCTTTAGATGGACCTAGTTTCTCTCAACAAGCACCTCCACAACCATTTTATGACAAAAAAGTTACAAACACTTCAATCAACCTTGAAGAAACCTATGGCAAGAGAAATACTATATTAAGAAAACAAGGTTGTGATACAACTACTAAACATAACATTCACCAACTCTTTGAACAAAAACCACAAGAAGAAAACACAACAAGATTAGGATATCAATATCCTCCTCATAACAACAAGCCTTGTTTTGAATATTGGAGACTTCAAGATGATAGTATTGTGATCTTTGATTGTGCTCTTGACTTGAAAATTCTCCTTCCACGTGAACAACCATTACCTAATTCAGATGAAAAGGATGCTATGATCCCCATGGGTCCTCTTCCTCATTCCAACCATGAAAAAGGAGAATGTAGCAAATGAAAACAACCCTACAAATTGAAAAAGGTCAAGTTTCCTACTCATCCTACACCTGAATGTGAAAGGAGACTTCAATTTATTTTAAACAAAGGCCTTATACTCTTACCACCTATGAATAGGCTGGTTATCCATCCTAAATATTCTAACATGCATTTTTACAAATGTTATCCTATTCTTTAACTTCACTGATACTGAATGCTTTTCCATCATCCCTTCAGAACTATTAAACTCTTTTTATCATGGAACAGTTGTAGAATTTTCCATTCTGACTATTGTATGATTCCTCCCATCAATTTTCTTGGCTCATTTTGGCCTTTTATTCACTGTGGGAAAGAAATTGTTAGCCTTATCCTAGTAATGCATTTGTTCTTGTCTCTTAACTGCATTATTTCCCTTCTCCTTATACAAATCAATATTGAGAAGCCAATACCTCGGTTAATGGTTGACTTACATTTTCGTTACTAGCTCCCTTTACATTTTCATTTGTTTCATGTGTGTATCGTATTCCCTCATATTATGAGTTTGATGTTCTCGCTCTTTGTACATTTCTTCTATTTGTACCTCTATTCTTCTATAGGTCATAATTTCTCCTCTTTCATGCTTTTTGTTTTTTGTTTTCATTTTGGGGATGACCCAAAGTGATGACACCTTGTGTCTCTTCCATATTGACCCAAAAGGTCCTTTTTCCTTTTCCTTTCCACTTGTATTTTCCTTTTGGGGATGATGCAAGTTATTTAGACTGCAATGTCTCCTTCATGTTGATCCAAAATATTTTTCCTTTTCATTGTCTTTTCTCTTTCTTTTCCTTCTAGGGATGATGGAAAGAGCTGAGAGAACAATGTCTCTTCCATGTTAACCCAAAATAGATCTTTCTTTTTCATTTTTTTTTCTCTCTTTGTGCCATTCTTTTAGTTATATTTGCTTTGGTGAATGATGACAATTTTTGAGCTCTTTCATAAAAAATATCATAGCAAGAACATACTAACCTCAAATCCATAGATCCCTTATGTTTTTGGGTGTATTCTTTTCTTTGGGGCAACATTCCTCTTTTATTTTCTTTTCTTTTTCATTCACATGAAGCAGCCTAACTTAGAAACATATGACTTGCATAGGGGCTTTCCAAGTTGGCTCTCATGTCTTGTTTTCATTTTGCATTTTTCCTTTACTACTTTAAAGTAATTTCTCATAGAATGGTGTGTAGTAATTGCTTTAAAGTGGGGGTCATACATTGGTATCATTTCATTCGTGTTTCTTGCTTCTTAGTGTAGCCTTGTCACTTCATACGATGTGTTTGTCACTTTTTGGATGCCACTGGGTGTGATGTCCATCATAAGTGTGGTCTATCATAGCATATTACATTCCTCTTAGTGGCCTGATGTGACACACTATATACCCTAAGTTGTGAATATTCTATTCTTTGATTGGTCCGCTCTTGGAGACATTAGACACAATTTTCCCTAAGTGATAAATCTTGCATGGACTTAACACCAATCCTTTGAACATGTTTTTCATTTTTACCACCTTGCATAGTGTAGCTTGCATGCCTTTGGTACATTTGCATTCGTTCATGATTTCTACACATATGAAGCTTTGCTTGTCTCATGAAGCACACACCAACATTTTATTTTTTGGTACCTTGTGAAAGTTATCAAGAGGTATAAGTTTAATATGCTTGAGTGGGAAGCCCATTCCGAGACATGAATTTACCCATAGCCACCTATATGTTTATGAGTGCATACCAACTAGTGTATGTATCTTACCTTTTTGCATTATCTCGCCCAACAGACCACCATGAGTTTTGTCACCCTAGAGTGAGTATGCATCCTTTTTTTCAAACAATTAGCCTACATCTAATCCACAAAAAGTTGGATAAACAATCGAAGCTTTCATTCCTTTTGATCATCATCTGTGTTCTTTTGTTCTTATGTTTAGTTTTCCATGAGATCTTGATTTTGTTGGCTCAATCACCCCTCTCAGTTATTGTTGTTTCATCTTACCAATGTAAGTACATTAGGATGCCTCTCAATGTGCATGTTTGGCTACTTTAGCAAGCATTTGAAGCAAGTTCATCCTCTTGCTAAAGTGGGAGCTTAATAAGTTTCCAAAAAATGTATCTTTGACATTTTTATGCTCACTTGAGTCTTTCTAATAGGATTTGGCTTGATTTTTCCTAGGTATAATGTTTTAATTTGGTAAAAAAATTCACATTAGGGGTTAAACATTCAAATTATGGTGTTTTGTGAAGGTGTTGTGAAGTTTTTAAAAATATTTTGACACTTTCCTAGACTCTATTCATTACAATTCACCTAAAAATCACATTTTTATCACTTATTAAGTCCTATTTTAAAGTGCTGTAAAATATTCTAACAAGATTTCATCCTTTCCTAGGCTTAATTTCACTAATTCAACCCTTTCTCATGTCTAAATGACCCCTTTATACACTTTCCAACCATTTTCAAGTGTGTTGTTAAGGATATTCCTGTTGAAAAAAATTTAAAGCCCTTAAATTCCTGACACCCACTTAATTTGCTTGAGTGGGGCTAAGTCACCAATAGGGGCAACTCAGTTCTTTTTGGAAAAGAACTCAAAATCATTTTAAATTGCTAGTGTAATTTTGTCCTCTAACCCTTGAGGTTGGCCTGTGATGTGTTACTTTAAGGAAAATTTAGTAAAATCAAGTATAAATAAGAGTTTTTCTCCTCATTTTACATCTCCCACAATCATCTATCTCCAAATCACATATACTCTCTTGCACTCATTAAGTATTCAACCAAATCAAGCATTATCAAGTGAAGCTATTGGAGTTCTTCATTGCACATCTTCAGATTTTAGCATCAATGGTCTGGTAATTTTATGACATTTTCATTTTCATGTTATCTATTTATCACTCTCTTTTATTCTCAATTCATTGTTTAGGGTTTGATCGAGGCAAACCCCTATTCTCTAACCTTCAACCATTTTTCCCCTTTTGCATGTGACTTTTGTATGCAGATTTGTCAAGCATTAGGTGTTGAAAAGTGATAAAAAAAAGTGCACAAATTCAATAAATTCAAGATCACATTATTTCGAGCTTGGAAAGACTTTCTACTCCATTTTCTATAGAATCAAGAGTGGACACCTGTCAAAAAAGGAAGTGCAAACCCGAAACTACAAGATTTTGTCCTAAATTTCCTAAAATATGTAGGAGGACTAAGTCACCACTAGGGGTAAATTAGTCTCACTTATAGGCTTGAAAGTTGATTTTGACATTTCTAGATACCCATTTGGAAGATTCCCTTTACAACAAAGTTTCCCAAAATTGGGACTAAGTCACCTAGAATGGCTTAAATGTCACGACCAACATTTTAGTCATTTTTTTATGATTCCAGAATCTTCCAACATCAAACTTTTCATTCCAAGTGCATCTCTTCCATTTTGTTCTATTATTTCATCTTTTAGTTACATTCTTAGGCATTTCTGTATATCACATTGTGTTTTTCAACAATTTATATTTTTATAGTTTTGCATCATTAGATTACTTCAATTTCAAATCAAATCATTACGACATCTTAACTAGGAATAATAAATCTCATTAACATAGACTTTGAGTTTAAACCAAAATCACTCAAACCAAAAGCATCGTTTACATTTTGGTCAACCTAACTCTTTTGAACATTATTCCTATATGATTTTCAATAGCATACTTAGTTTCACATACATTGCATCTTGCATTGATTAAAGTGCATCCTAGAGTTTTCAATTTTGTTGCTGAAAAAGTTCATATTATCTTGCACTCTTGAATAATTTTTACATTGAAAAACACAAAAAATCTCCATTTACATATAGTAGTTGCATTTGTGCATCTACAAGACATAGAATAATTACATTTAAAAATTCAAAAAAAAAAATGCAAAAAAAATCATCAGTAGGACTAAATCGCCAACTTGGGTGACTTAATCATTTTTCATATTTTGCATTGCATGTTCTGGTAATTTCTGGGTAATTTCTGTAATTCTATTTTCTATCTTTGTACTCTATCATACTTTTTTTATTAACAGTTTCTTGCATTTCATTTCTCTTGCATCATGGCCTTTTCTTTTGATAAGATTTGGAATTATTTGAAATCCTTAGTAGACATGTCCAGTTGTGCCTTTTGTTGTGATCACAACAATCTTGAGCCTATTCATGCTCCTCCAACTCCTCATGATGTGGACATCACTGAAGAAGATGATGATAGCATGAATAATTTCTCCAATGAATGTCCTAATAACCTTGAAGGAAATACAACCTTTTACCCATCTATGAGGTCACAAACTCTCGCTACTGTTGTTCCCCCTGATATATTTGGTTATCATCACCTTGCAATAATTGAAGGACCTAAGTTCCCTCCATCAAGTGGACATAGTTCCACTCAACAAGAAGCTCCACAAAAATTTTATGACAACAAAGTTACAAACACACCAATCGACCTTAAAGAAACCTATGGCAATGGCTTTACTATATTAAGAAAACAAGGTTGTCATACAACAACTAAACATAATGTTCATTCACCAACAATTTTAACAAAAACCACAAGAAGAATATACAATAGGATTAGGATATCAAGATCCTCCTCATAACAACAAGCCTCCTTTTGAATATTGGAGACTTCAAGATGGTAGTACAGTGATCTTGTATTCTCCTCCCGACTTGAAAAATTTCCTTCCACATGAATGACCATTACCTGATTCTGATGATGAGGATGCTAGGATCCTTTCATGTACTCTTTTTCATTCCATAGATGAAAAAGGAGAATCTAGAAAACAAAAATGACCCTACAAATTGAAAAAGCTCAAGTTTCCTACTCATCCTCCACCTAAATGTGAAAGGAGACTTCAATTTCTTTTAAACAAAGGCCTTATACTCTTACCACCTATGAATAGGTTGGTTATCCATCCTAAAGTTTCTAACATACCATTTTTCAAGTGTGATCGTGTTCTTGGACACCGCACTAAAGAATGTCGAACATTGAATGACATATAGAACAATTATCACTTCACTGACACTGAATTATTTCCCATCATCCTGTAAGAACTAAACTCCTTTTTTCATGGCATAGATGTAGAATTTTCCATTCTCACTATTTCATGATTCCTCTCATCACCTTTCTTGTCTCATTCTGGCCTTCCATTCCTTGTGGGCAATAAATTGTTAGCCTTATCCTAGTAATGCATTTTTTCTTGTTTCTTAATTGCATTATTTCCCTTCCACTTATAATGATGAATATTGAGAAGAAAATACCTCGGTTAATGATTGACCTACATTTTCCTTACTAGCTCCCTTTACATTTTCATTTGTTTCATGTGTGTATCATGTTCCCCCATATCATGTGTTTGATATTCTCTCTCTTTGTACACTTCTATATGTCGTAATTTTTCTTTTTTCACTTTGTGTTTTGTGTTTTCATTTTGGGGATGAACCAAAGCATTGAGATTCCCTATGTCTCTTCCATGTTGACCCAAAAGGTTATTTTTCCCTTTCCTTTTCACTTGTGTTTTCCTTTTTGGGATGATGCAAGGTATTGAGACCACAATGTCTCCTTCATGTTGGCCCAAAAGCTTTTAACTTTTTGTTGTCTTTTCATTTTATCTTCCTTTTGGGGACAATGCAAAGCATTGAGACCACAATATCTCTTCCATGTTAACCCAAAATGAATATTTCATTTTTCTTTGTTTTCACTCTCTTTGTGTCATTCTTCCAATTCTATGTGCTTCAGGGAATGATTAAATTTTTGAGCTCTTTCATAAAAAAAATTGTAGCAATGAACATACTAACCCAAAATCCTTAGATCCCTTATGTGTTTGGGGTATTCCTTTCTTGTGCAAAACCCTCCTTTACTTTACTTTTATTTTCTTTTTCTTTCACATGAAGCAACCTAACTTAGAAGAATATGAATTGGAATAGGGGCTTTCCAAGTTGCCTCTCATGTCTTGTTTTCCTTTTTCAAATTTTCCTTTGCTACTTTAAAGTAATTACTCATAGAATGGTGTGTAGAAATTCCTTCAAAGTGGGGAGCATACATTGGCATCATTTAATTTTTGTTTCTTGGTTCTTAGTGTAGCCTTGTCACTTCATATGATCTGTTTGTCACTTTTTGGATGACATTGGGTGTGATGTCCTTCATAAGTGTGGTCTATCATAGCATATTACATCCCTCTTACTAGTATAATGCGACAAACTGCATCCCATAAGTTTTGAATATTCTAAATTATTTGATTGTTCTTCATTTAGAGACATTAGACACAATGTTCCCTAAGTTATAAACCTTGCATGAACTTACCAAGACTCCTTTGAACATATTTTACATTTTATGTTTCACATTTTATATTTTTTCCACCTTCCATAGCATAGCTTGCATTCCCTTGGTACATGTGCATTCATTCATGAGTTTTAAGCATACAAAGCTTTGCTTGTTTCATGAAACATGAACTGACATTTTCTTTTGTGGCATCTTGTTAAAGTTAAGAGGAGATATAAATTTAATATGGTTGAGTGGGAAGCCATTTTTGAGTCATGAATTTACCCATAGCCACCTATATATTTGTGAGTGCATACCAACTAGAATATGTATCTTACCTTTTTGGGTTATCTCACTCGGCAGAACACCATGAGTTCTTTCACCCCAAAGTGAGTATGCATCCTCTTTTCCAAACAATCAGCCTAGATCTAATCCATAATGAGTTGGATAGATGATCAAAGATTTCATTCATTTTCATCATCATGCATGTTCTTTTGGTCTTATGTTTGGTTTTCCATGAGATATTTACCTTGGGAGCTTGATCATCCCTCTTGGTTATTTTTGTTTCATCTTACAAATGTAAGTACATTAGGATCTCTCTTGATGTGCATGTTGGGTTACTTTAGTGAGAGTTTGAAGCAATTTCATCCTCTCACTATAGTTGACATTTCTATCCTCACTTGAGTCCTTCTAATGCACTTTGGCTTGATTTTTCCTAGGTATAATGGTATAATTTTGTAATGTTGTAATGTTGTAATTCACCTAAAAATGACCTTTTAATCACTTATTAAGTCCTATTTTGAAGTGTTGTAAAGTCTTGTAAGAAGATTTCATGCTTTTCTAGGCTTAATTTTTCTAATTCAATGCTTTCTCATGTCTAAATGATCCCTTTATACACCTTCAAGTCATTTTCAAGTGTGTTGTTAAATTGCTAGCAGGATTTTGTCCTCTAACCCTTGAGGTTGGCTTGTGATGTGTTACTTTTGGGAAATTTTAGTAAAATCAAGTATAAATAATGGTTTTTCACCAAATTTTACATCTCCTACAATCATCTATCTCCAAATCACATATAATCTCTTGCACTCATTAAGTATGCAAGCAAATCAAGCATTATCAATTCAAGCTATAGGAGTTCTTCAATGCACATCTTCAGATTTGAGCATCAATACTATGGTAAATTTATGAAATTTTCATTTTCATGTTATCTATTTATCACTCTCTTTTTCATCTCATTTCATTGTTTAGGGTTTGATTACCAAAGTGGGTTTGACCAAGGCAAACCCTTATTCTCTAACCCTGAGCTATTTTTCCCCTTTTCCATGTGACTTTTGCATGTAGATTTGTAAAGCATTAGATATTGAAAAGTGATCAAAAAGTGCTCAAATTCAATCAAGTCAACATCACCTTATTTCAAACTTGGAGACACTTTCTAATCTATTTTTTGCATAATCAAGTACGAACACTTGTTCGAAAAGGAAGTGCAAACCCAAGACTATGAGATTTTGTCCTGAATTTCCAAAAATTTGTAGGAGGAATAAGTCATCACTCAGGGTGAATTACTCCTGCTTCTAGGCATGAAAACTAATTTTGACATTTTTGGATACCCATTTGGCAAATTCCCATTTCGAAAAAGTTTCCCAAAACTTGGACTAGGTTTCCTAGACTAGCCTAAGTGTCCTGGTCAACATTTCTGTCAATTTTTTAGGATTCTACAATCTTCCAAAATCAAACTTATGATGCCAGGTGAAAATTTTCCATTCTTTTCTATTATTTCATCATTTAGTTACATTCTTAGGCATTTCTCCATATCACATTGTGTTTTCCAGCACTTTACATTTTCATAGTTTTGCATCACTAGATTACTTCAATTTCAAATTAGAGCATTAATACATATTAACTAGGCATAATACATCTCATTAAAATAGACATTGAGTTTAAACCCTTGTATTGTGGTCCCCCATCCAATCCCCTTTCTCCTTTTAGGTGAAAAATCCTAGGAGCAAAGCATTATGAGGGGTCAAACCAAAATCATCATCTAAAAAAACATTTAGAATTCATACCAAGGAGAAGAAGGAAGCTAAGAAGGATTCTTTAGAGAAGAAGAATACTACTAAACTGAAGAAGACTCTGGGAAAGAGCAAGGAAAATAATTAAACTGATCCAATAGGACATCATTCTCTAATGAAGTTAGAATCACTTTTTAATAGCATAGTACAAAATTATACATTGAAGGAGACTATATAATTATACAAGGAATCCAATGAGGTGGATAAGGCCACCATTCTTGAGGCTATTATCAAGTACATTGTGGTACTTGAAGTAGAATTTAAAAATATTAGGAAGGATATTCTTGATAATGCATGGAACATATTGTTAAAAAGAAGGGAAGAGGCTATAATGGAACATGAAAGGATAAAAGATAAATCCTTGGAAAGATTTGGTGTTGGAATTATAGAAGATGAGAAGGCCACATTGATCTATGTATACAATAAATAAATGAGAACCAAGTAGATAATTAGAGTCCTAATGGGAGAGGACAAAATTCACTTGGGAAGGATCCAAAAAGAGATCAATGATAAAGATAAAGAGATTGTGAAAAATATAGGTCTGACTCTAATGACTGAGGAAGAAATGAATGATGAAAACAATGATCTATAAATTAATACATAAGAAGAGGTGAACACTAATGATGCTCCACATAAGTAGGTTGTGCATGAAGAAGATGTAGCATATAACACCCCTCTAGAAGTAGAGGATATGTCAAATAAGAATGATGAAGAGGAAAAGATCAGAGAAGACATTGCAAAAGAAAATGTCTCAAATAATCCTTTGGTACAAAGTATTGAAGTCCCTCCTCTGGTAAACACAGATAACACTGATTTGGAAGTGAATGTAGATAAACATAATGATGAGGAAAAGGTTGAAGAGGAGAAAATTTATGAAGAAAAGGAAGAATATAAAGAGAAAGAGGAAAATAAGTAGAAGGAAGCATCTAGAGATGCAAAGAAAGATAAATCAATTAACTTTGGTACAACACATGACAAAGGAAAGGCTACAAAGGTGAAATAGACTCTTGGTGAATCTTTCAACTCCTTTGGAGATTCTCTAAGAAATATATTTCTAGTGTAGGAAAATGCATACACTTGCATTCTCACACTTTTTTGGGCTTTCCTTGCTTTGTTTATCCTTATTTATGTCTTAATTGGTCCTATTTTGCATCCACAAGCCTCATAAAAAATATGTTTTTCTAGCTAATGTTGACAAACATCAATGGATAAATGATAATTCAGTGATTCTAGTTGTGTGTCCCTAATTTTTGGGTTAGGACTAAGACACCACCTAGGACGTCTTTGTCCCCCAAAATTCTTAGGGCCCTAATTTATAAAGCACCTTAAATGGGCACCTTTTTGGAGTTTGTGCCCCAAGTTTCATGCCTCGGGACTAAGACGCCACCTAGGACATGTCTTAATCCCCCTTAGGTTATTTTTGGGATTTAATTTCAAATTATGGCAGGATTTAGCCTCAATTAATTAATAAATTCATGTCATCTTGGTGTGGTGTAATTTTAGGATATTAAGCATGGATAAGTATAAATACAAGGTTCTTCCACTCATTTTTTATCCAAGCATTCAAGTATTCATTCCTCATAGAAAATTAGAGTTCACAAGAGCATTCAAGAGAAATCCATCAAGTACTTGGAGTCATCATCAAGATTCAAGCATCATATAAAATATCTTCTTCATGATGTGTGTTTTTGAGCTAGCATTTGTGATATATGGTTTTGATTCAACTTATAAATTTAAGTCTATATCTATCAAGCATTCATTTGATTCAATATCTACATTCGAGCTAGCCACTTCACACAAGTTTGTAGATTTAACAAGGGTTTGGTGAGTTGGAACATAGTACTTTGTTCATTCATAATTTCCCTTCATTATTTTTATTTCATTTCAAGGTTTAATTATCAGTTCAAGGGGTTTGACCAAGGAAAACCCCCATTTACTAACAATCAGCAAGTTTTTCCTCTCTTTTGTGTTTGTAATTGAGAATTTAGGTTGAAGAATTGAAGATAATTTGAAAGGAAAAGTTGCAAAGTTTCATTGCAAAGTTGTCATCTTCATGGAAACTCACCTATAAGCAAGATCTGGAAGTTTCAGGACCTGTGATCTGAGAAGAAGAAAGTATAGACATTGAGCCTCAGGATCACATTCAAAGATTTCAAAAATTCAAGATGGGACTAAGTCACCACCTAGGGCATCTTAGTCCTCTTGAAGGTATTTTTTAGACATTCTTTCAGATCCGGTTCTGACATCCCATGACCTTCCATTTTCCCTAAAAAATAGTAGAGTGCCTAAGACAACAATAAGGGAATCTTAGTCCTCCATAGCATATTTTGACCAAAAAAAATAATTTTTTAGTATCCTCATCACATTTCTAGATTTCCCAGGTACATACATCATAAATTTCTATTGCTTAATTTCATCATTTACATCCATTAATTAGCTTGGATTACTAGGTTTTGTGATTTGAGTGTTAAGTTGTCTTTTCCAAGATTTTTCTTGGTGGTGAACCTGTCAAAGATTAAAGAACCCTCTCCTAGGTCTTCCTTGTTGAGAATTTACTCACCTTTGAGGTTGATAGTCAATCAAATTTAGATTCCTATGACATTATTGAGTGGTCAAAGGAGAATAGATTGGGAATCTCCCCACCTTATTATTTTCTTTTCAGTTCACTCTTAAATGTTCAGCCTAGTTTCCAGCTCATTGTGACCTTACAATAGTTGCAATTTTCAATGAATCAAGGTAATGTAGACTTGAACAAGATTTCTCCTATCCACAAGCTTCAACTAGGAGACTTATTCCATAGTTCCACAAGAAAGGAGATAGCTGATTCACATCAAAGGAGTGGAGAGCTAATGGAGGACGCAATGAAGGAATTATATTAGATCATACCTAGAAAAAAGATAGACACATATATCTCCAGTATGGATAATCTCAAAATTTTGATTGATTCATTCAAAACATATGCATCCATTTTAAAGATAGAGGTAGAGAAGGAAGTTGTGAAGAGGTTAATTGATAAAAGGATGTTGGCAATAATAGAGAAATTTGTTGTTGTACATAGGATATTTTTTCAATTTTTGAAGGATGTAGAGGCATGTCTTGGAGAGGCTAAGGAATTGTTAAAGTATGGAATGAAGTGGTCCAGATCCACACTAAATATAAGGAAGGAAATGGAGTCTATTGAGTCTCAGATCAATATAGGTTGTAGTGCTTATGACAAAGAAGTTGACCTCACATGTGCTACAAGAAATATCACTAAGGATATTCACAAGAGGCTCTTCTAGTTTTAGGAACAAAAAGAACATATTATTTTATAGTTTGGAGAAGTAAAGGATCTAGTCAATCCCAAACTTACACTTGCTTTATGATCTCTTCTCAATCTAGAAAAGGAAAAGAAGATGAATCTTATATTGTATCATCCAAAAAGGGATCCTCCCCATTTTCATGGTCTTTTAGGTCTTGTTTCATAGTGTTGGAGCTATGTTGCTTTGATTTTATGATGTATCTTTCATTGAGCATGCTTATTTTGATGCTAAAACATAAAGAACGATGTCTTCTGAAAGTTTTGTGAAGTGTTGTAAGACATTTCTACATTCTTCTAGACTCTATTTAATGTAATTCACCTAAAAACCCACCTTTCTACACATCAACAAGTCCTATTTTAAAGTGTTGTAAAGTCTTGTAACAATATTTCATGCTTTTCTAGGCATATTTTCCCTATTTACACCCTTCTCATGCTTTATTTTAACTTTTCATGCCCTCATATGCTTATATTAAGTGTATTTTTGGGTCCTATCTCGACAAACAACATTAAACATGACATTTTTCTTAACACTTGGTTGTGGGTCTCAGGTGGGACTCATTCGCCAAGGGTGGTGAATGAGTCCCCCTTGGCCCTAAATTCAAAATATTTCAAAATTTATTTCAGGATTTTACTCAAATTCACTTCATGTCATCCTATGATGATGTATGAATGGATAGTAAGGCACAATATTTGTATGAATCAGAATTTTTAACCTCATTTTACATCTCCTATGATCATCTATTCATTCAAGCATTCAATCACACATTCACTCAAGCAATCAAGCATTTTGTATCTTCAATTCAAGAACTTTCAAGCACTTTGGAGCAGCCATTGACATTACTTTAGATTTTGATATTCAAAGATGTGGTAAGTTTGCAATACTTCAATGTTATTCATTTATCATTTCTCTTGCATTTCATTAATTTTAATTGGGTTTAATTACTAAACCAGGGTTTGACCAAGGTAAACCCCTATTCACTAACCCTCCAACATTTTCCCCCTATGCATGTATCTTTGTAGCCTTTGTTTTGCAGATTTGAAAGGTTCAAAGGTGTTGAAAAGTGGATTTCAATTCAACTAGGCTCTTCAAATCAATTCATTATCTATTCAAGCAATTTGAGTGACTTTTCAGTCTGTTTTCTACAGTATTGACCCCGACAACCTGATATTCAGTCATTTCTAGATCTAGAGAAGCAATGTTGACCTTTGAATTTTCAAGAATCTTGGGGAGGACTGATTCACCAGCCTTTGAAAATGAGTTCCACCTAAAATCTGAATTTTTTTCATTTTATCAGAAATCAACTCTCAGCTGTCAGAAATAAGATTCTGACACTTTTTCACCAGTCGGAGGGCTAATTCACCACCCTTGGCAAATCAGTCCCACTTTGAAAAATAAAAAAAATTCATCAACATTCCAGACATTTTAGAAACCTCACACATCTTCCAAGTGCACGCAGATTTGACCCTATACCTTCTGTTCTGCATATTTCTTTCAATTTCTTTAGATTTCATAGTTGTTTGCATATCACACTAGGTTTCCAAAAATAGCAGAAATTACACTTTTGCATCCATTTTAGATCATCTTAATGATTCAATTTCATTTATTTTAGTTATTTTACATCATATTACATCACATACATACTAATTTGATTGAAGCATATGCATTTTAGGAACCTAATTTCCCTCTTTCTAGGTGAAAAATCTTAGGAAAAGAGCAAGCATTTCAAGTTCCTAAAATCTATGGTTCATATACATGTGTGCATAGAAAAATGAATCCATATACATTTTCACATTTGTTTCAGCCATCCTTGTGGATTTTGGCTTAATGTTAAATTGATTTAGTGTTGTAGTGTTGTAATGTGGATGACACTTTTCTAGGATTTTCATTAATAATTGGGCTTTATTATGCTTTAATTGGCCACATTTTTCATCTGCAATCCTCTTTTATTGCATCTTTTGGAGGATAATCTAGAAAACAATTATTAAACAATCAAAATTTAGGTGTTTCTAGCAAGTGTGGCCAAGATTTAGGTATATGGGACTAATTCACCACCTTGGGTGAATGGATCCCACTTGGATCTTTTGGCCATGAATAGATTTTCACACATTCCTAAGAACTTTTGGTTTTTGGTCCCATACATTAT
Source organism: Sequoia sempervirens (assembly GCA_007258455.2). Classification (NCBI taxonomy): domain Eukaryota; kingdom Viridiplantae; phylum Streptophyta; class Pinopsida; order Cupressales; family Cupressaceae; genus Sequoia; species Sequoia sempervirens. The sequence continues at coordinate 793,413,538 of VDFB02271358.1, forward strand.
GTCTAGTGGGACTCATTCACCACCTTGGCGAATGAGTCTTGTCTGGCCCAAAATAAAATTTAATTCAAACTTCTAGTGGGATTTTATTCTCCTAGATCTAATGTTAGCTTATAGTGTTGTAATTTTGGGAATTCTTCCATAATTGAGTATAAATACAAGGTTCTTTCACTCATATTCTCACCTAGCATTCAACAGAGTTCACAAGAGAATTTGACCATTCACAAGAGAATTCAAGAGAATTCAAGCACATATTATCAAGCATTTTAGAGCAACATTCAAGTGCCAATCACCATGTCAAATATTTCATCTTTCATGTTTGTTATTATGCTAATGATTGTGATGTAGGGTTTATGATTCATCTAATCCTTTCAAGCCAGATAGACATCATTCAAGCAAGAGTCGAGAACCACATCCATCATATCCAGTTCAAGCATATTTTCCGCACATTATTGTTAGGTTCTGGTGAGTTGCAACATTACTATTTTTTCATTCATCATTCTCCATTAATATTTTCTTTCATTTCAAGGATTTATTTCCAACAACGGGTTTGACCAAGGAAAACCCCTATTCACTAACCCAACACCATTTGTCTCTCTCCTTTGTGTGTGATTTATAGGTCTAGGTTGCATATTTCATAAGGAGCAAGATTGAAGAAAAGTTGCCAAGTGATCAAAGTTGTCATCAAGCTTTGAAGAACCTTGGAGATCATCTATATGTTGTAAATCGGAGATTCAAAACTAAAAAACAATTAGAAAGAGTAGAGCAGACATAGAATAGCAGAATGATCTTTGAAAGTTCTAGAAAGTCCCAACTAGACTGATTCACCACTTCTAGCAAATTAATCCCTATTCTAGTATATTTTCAATATTTTTCAAAATCCAAATACCCTTTCGGTAGATTTATATTCCTGCATAGTTTCCCAAAAATAGGATTTATTCACCTAGTTGGGCGAATCAGTCCCATTCAACCTTGACAAAAAACAAAAATAGTTATTTAGATCTCCACTCATCCATCTCCAATTTAACAAGTGCAAACTTTCTATTTTGCAGTATTCTATGTTGTTTCACTTGCAAGTTTGCATTCAATTATGGTTTTTATATTTCATATTACATTCCATTTTCTTTCCCAAGTTTATACTTGGTGGTGAACCCCTTGTTAGATCATTTTCCATCCCTAGAACAACCCTCTTGAAATATTTTGTTCTCCTTTGTAAAGATATTTCAGGGATTTATTCTTGACTGAAATTTTCCCCTTTCTAGGACCTACATCAAGGGTGAAGAAAGGAATCCAATTTTTCACCTTTCATTTTGGTGAACCTGCATTTAGAATAGCTTCTTTTTTTATTTGGAGTGAATTATCTTATTTGTGTTAACATTACATTTGCATTGGTTGATTTTTATTCTAGGATTTAAAATTTTGCATTAGTGAAAGTTCATTTATCTTGCATTTTTGCATCCATTTTCATTGAAAATCACTGAAATTTTGTGTAATTTGCATCTCAAACCTAGATCATAAAACATAAAAGTATAAAATTTAATTCTAAAATTCAAAACAATTTCAAAAAAATCATCACTGGGACTCATTCACCACCTTGGGTGAATCAATCCCTTTGCATTTTTTGGCATTAAAAGTTCAATTTCTAAATTTTAGTTTGATGTTATTACTTTTCTATTTCAGTTCCCAAAATTTTAGTTATAAGCATTTCAATGTTCTTAGCTTACATTGCATTTGCATTCACCTCATATTTAGTAGCCTTTGCATTAGTATTTGGTTTCCTACTACTAATACAATGGTGAGATGAAGTTTGAGACTAATGTCATACCACAATAGTACAATCATTTTGGTTCTTGGGTTATCAAGCTCTTTCACTCCTAGTATTGACATTAATACACTAGGTATGGACAACACCCTTAGAAACTCTGTTCCTTCAAGTAGTATGCAAGTTGAAACAAGGAATGATAATTTCCCACAAGAAAAATTAAATCAAGTTCAAAATGACAACATTTCAACTACTACTATCCCTACTATAGATAACACTCATTGCATGCTTGAAAGTGAAGAAGGGATTGAACTTGAAAAGCATAGTGAAAATATTTGGAAAACATCTCACTTCAACCACTAGTTTTCCTTTTCCAACAAGTAATGTTACAAGTCAAGGAGGAACTCAAATTCCTCCTCCGTCAACAATAGCCTTAATACCTACCCATACCACTTGTCAAGTCACAACAATAATGCAATAAGTTAGTAATGTGATTCCTTCTATGGGTATTCTTGTTGGAGTCCCTAGTTCCTATGTGGAATTGCAAGTGATATCTCCTACCACATTACCACATATAAACATTCCATTCACTTGTCCTTCAAACACATATACTCCTTCACCATTTTCACTTCCATCTCATAAAACAAAAAATAACCCTCTCATAACACAACTTTTCCAAACGGTTTCATCCCTTTCAAAAAAAAAATCTACCATCAATCAAAATCAAAATGGCCCACCTACATATTATGTCAAAAGAAGTACATTGTCCTTCGAGATATTGCAAACACCGATGCCACAACGTGTAGAAGTGCCTCGATTCAAGAAATATGGAGGAAAGGGAGATCCTTCTAACCATGTTAATGCTTATTCCACCTAATTTAGTGACTTTTTCCTTGATGATAAACTTTTGGAAAATCTTTTTCCTAAGTCCTTGAAAGATACTACCTTGGAATGGTTTTCTTCTTTACCGAACAACTCGATTCACTAAATTTTTTGAGGCATTTGTAAACCATTTCCAAGTGCACATGACTCATAAGATGACCTTGGCCAATTTGATGAGATGGAAGTGAAAAGAAGAAGAAAATATAATTGATTCTATCTCATGCTATCAATCATTTTATTCCCAAATTAATGTCAAGGTCCCTGACTCTCACCTTCAAAATATTTTTATAGAAAATTTGCAAAGCAATATTTAAGAAAAGCTTACCATTATGGATCCCAATCCTTCATGAATTTGTGTATTGTCTTCCAAAATTACCAAAACTCAGTTAGTAGTCACGATACAAAGTCCACTTCTAGTCAAATTAAGAAATTTGAGCTTGAAAAAAACAAAACAATTCCCAACCTTTTAGGAAATAGAATAAAGGTTTCCTTCGATTTAATCCCCTTCAACAAAAGGCTCAAAATTTTAATAACCAAGTAGCTACCATTAAAGCCATGATACTCTTTATCTATGGATACCTATAAATAAAATTCTCTCCCTTGCTCGATACCTTTCATAATACAATGACTCAAGTTTTAGAACATCAAATGATTACCTTGCCTCCTATAAAAACACCTGACCCTAATAAGTGTTTACCCGCAAGCTTTAAATCAAATGATTATTTCCACTATCATAAAAAAAATGGACATGACACAAAACATTGCAAGCATCTTAAACATCAGGGGCAAGACCTCATTGATTTTGACCATCTTTCTATTGAAGGTGTTAATGATCAAGGAAATAAGTCTATTACCACAAGTTGTAACCAAAAATTGCAAATTTTCACCAACCCAATGCTAAAACATAATACTTCATTTTTCAAAGCTAGCGACAATACAAAGAATGATGTGATGAATGTTGACACAGATGATGATAACAATGATTCTATTCAAAATAATACTATCAACAATAATCCTATAGATGAAATGGTTGAGGTGATAGACATCATTCAATGTAAGGGCCAAACTAACAATCATCTTGATATTGCTTTCTCCTCTAAGGACATAAATAAACATGCATCTAATGGTCCTCTTTACATAGCTAGTTTTATCTATGGAAAACCCACTAATGGGATACTAATAGATCTCACCTATGGAGAGAATGTGATCACTGAGGAATTCTTACTTTTTCATGAGCTCTATCAAGAGCTATATGATAAACTGAAAGCATGGATAAAGACACACAATACTTTTTCTTGCCATACGATAGGATCAATCACCTTACAATTGCAAATAGGAACAAAAACATTATATGTCACATTCTCCATCATCCCATAGTCAGACCAATTTCATGCG
>VDFB02271358.1:793417673-793605350 GCA_007258455.2 Sequoia sempervirens
GAGAACATGCCAAATATGTCTTAAAAGGAAGTTCATCTAAAAGGCTCGTAGTCTTGTCCAATGAATACAACATAGTGGACTAGTTACAAAATATCCGTGCACAAATATCAATATTGGAATTGCTCAAAATTTCACCTTCCCACAAAGAAATTTTGGAAAAAGCCCTAGTGAAAAACAACAATGCCAATGGATTTGGAAGTTCGCAAATGTGAATCCATGGTGGGAAATTTAACCACACTACATTTCCTATCCTTTTCTGAAATGACGATGCATCCATTTCTCATCCTCACAATGTTTCTCTTCATATCAAAGTCCTATTCCATAAACATTGTGTCAAATGAATTCTTATAGATGGAGGAGCTGGCTTGAATATATGTACCTTAAATCTTGTCTGTGCCTTGGGATTTTCTAAGAATGCAATTGATTCAAAGAAAAAGATTACAATAAAAGAATATGATGATGAGGAAAGATATTCATAGGGGTTAATCATCCTACCTATTCAAGTGGGACCAATCCATAAGGATGTAAGCTTCCAAGTCTTAGATAAGGATCTGACCTATAACATACTATTGGGTCAACCATGGATTCATGAGATGCAAGCGGTCCCTTCATCATACCACCAGTGTCTAAAATTTCCTTGTGGTGGTTAGGAAATTACCATTTTGATTGATTCAAATAGTCCCCAGTATTGCAATACACTAAATTTTTTCCAAGATATCTTTGTGCCTGGGTATGTGCAGGATCATCATGCAAAAAACAGGTCCTTAAGTGGCAAAAAATTCAGAAAAATCAGTGTTAGGCAACTTGACGTAAATATTTGAATAAGTTATCTATATTATTTCAAAAATATGTAACAATAGAATTTGTAGAAAATTGAATGTAGTTTCTAAAATACTAGGTTTATTTAAAATTAAATAAAATCTATTTGGTGAAAATTTGAAATTTCAATGCAGTAGTACTTAAATTTCAGGGAAAAAATAAGAAGTAGGTGTCTATCTGACCACCCTAACCATAAAATGATAATATTTTTTTGTAAGATTTTATATATAAGTAGAGGACTCATGTCTAGATGTGATGCATGTTGTAATTTTTCAAATTAAATAATTAATTATGGTTTTTATTACAACTTTTTAGAAAATATAAAAACTTGTCTATCGACCACTATGTGGTCAAAGGCTTCATGAAATTTATTTTTTATTTTTTTTTTAATCTAGTATGTGAGCATAGAATATGATGCATGTTTTGGTTTAAAAAATGAAATCTGGATTTGAAGAAGTTATAGATGTTTTCAATCGACTGTCGATCAGGAGCTTTGAAGAGTCGTAATTCTAATAGAAAATGAATAATAATTATTTATTAAAATTCAAATTCGTCCATAATTTATATTTTTGGAAATCTGAGAATCTCCCCTAAAAACCCTTTTTGTTTCATTAATTTTGGGTGAAAAAAAAGTCGTCAGCCACATACCCTACAAATATTGCCACTTTTTGGCGCACTATGATCCTTCACATACCCGCCTAATAATAGATAAGCTAATAATAGATAAGCTTCCACTCCCACTACTTCCAATGAGTAGAGCTAGTCAAGTTCCTTGTCCAAACCATTGGTCATTTCAAAAATTCATGAAAGTCAATCCAGTTCAATGTCCAGATAGTCGGAGAAGGAAGAAGAAGTTGCTCCATCCACCCCCTAAAATCTTGAACCCCAATTGAATTCCTTGTCAAAACAATTCGATGAAAAGGTCCAAGTCAAAGACAAAGGTGTTGGTGAATACTTCTTTGAAATTTCCCTATGTCTTTCAAACTTTTCTTCTCCAAAAATATATGGATAACCCTCCACATCAACATAGAAGACCCCACGACCAATTACCAAATTTGATAGAGGGTTCATAAAAGAAAGCACCAGGTTTGGTGAAGTTGAAGACAATGACATTCTAAACTGGATTTATAAAGATGAGGAAGAATCTCAAGCAACAACTGCAAATCTACAAACAACTCAATATGGAAATTTTTTCACTATCTTAGAGAAGATGGGATATGAAAGGAAAGGTCTTGTGGGTAAAAGGAAAGAAGGAATTGTAGAGACAATTCAACCCATTTTAATCAATCCAAAAGATATGACTGGTCTGGGCTATAAAGAGGACAAAAAAGAAAAGATGGCTGAAGGAATCCTACAGTTGCAACCCAGCGAAGAGCATGAGACCGATTCCAATGAATATGAGTGGGATTCACTATCAAAAGAGTCTTGACGTGACAAGGACACTAATTTAGTATACAAATATGCACCCCTACTCAAAGAAGAATAAGGGTTACATTCTAGACCATTTGAATTTGGATTGCAAAACCTTGATGATTCTAGTGAAGATGATTCAACTAAGAGTGAAACAAATAATTCAGAAGAGAGTTACCTTCTAGACCTTGATTTTGCTATTGGAAAAATTGAAGACACCGCTGTCAAGACCCTTACCATTTCTAACCTTAATTTGTCCAGTGACTACTTACCCTTAGTACATCCTAAGCTTATAGATTGGGACTTAATCGAGCCATTTGACTTTCCTACATTTTCAAATGATGATGCCATCATCAATTTCCTCTTCGCCAATGAACCTGAAAAAAATTCCACCAATGAACATTGTAACAAGGCTTCCATACAAGGGAGTATCAAATCTTCCAACTAAAAAATGAATAATATAGGAAATAAATCTGATATTGAAAACCATTCAATGGTAGTCATATTTGGGAAAAGTAAAAACAAATAGTGAATCCAATGGAAAAAATATTTCTACAACATCAAAGGATGGAAGATTGGATACTCTCCCAGAACATTTTCAGGAAAGATCAAAATTCTTGATTGAACCCACATAGTCTGTCCACATCGGCAATGATGAGACAGTGAAGAATATCTGTAGACACGTAAAATATACATGTGTCTAATCCTGACTCACTAATTTCATATCATCTCTTTATCATCATATTTACTAGATAAATTAAATAAATAAAGTTTATTTGATTAATCTCCTAAGTCATTTCTTTAATTAAATAAATTAGTTTTATTTAATTAATCTCCTTAAGTTCCTTCATTTAATTAAATAAATCCAAATATTTAATGAAAATCTCTAATGTTATTTATCTTCTCATTTAATTTAAATAAATCCAAATATTTAAGCACCTGATCATCATCTAAGTTAATCTAATCCTGATTAATCTAATCTAATCACCCATCAGATCCTATAGCTTTTCCCACTTTCACAAATAAATCAATTTATTGATTTATTAATTCCTCATTTTCTTTCAACATGGCATCTTTAAGGAATATTCTCCAAATTTGAATCTCCCGCCAAGTTGACATGTACATCCAACAAGGAATTTATGAGCTCTTACATGTCCCTTTGTAAAGTTCAAACTCAACATTTAACTCTCAAACTCAAATTTGAAATCTCCCCCTCTTTGGCACATTGACCAAAATGTGCTCATTCATCAACCTCTCACATGTTGACAAGTGCCTCCTTCCTATTGGTTGGTTTTTAGTACCGCATCCTCCATATTTGGCATTCTTCTATCCTTCTTGGCTATAAATAGGGAGCTTATCTATTGTATCAAGCCTCCACAACTTGATCTACAATCTCATGCAAAGTCACTCTCTTCAATTGAGAACTAATTTTTTCCACTTCACTCTATCTTCAAGGCATTGCATCATTTGAGTTTTAGCAAGGATTGGGAAAGGGTCACTTTGCGCAAGTGACACCAATGCAGTATGGGATAGGTATTCAATATCTATTTCATGCTTTTAATTAGCTTATTTTTCTATCTTGTTCATAGTATCAAGCATGTTGAATTATTCCATAGGGATATCACTCTATTTGTTTGCTTCAAATTCATCTCATGAAAAATGTGGTAGAATAATTTAGACTTCCAGATTTTGTGGTGTACATTATGGCGCTAGAAGGAGGGCAGATATATAGTCTATCTTTTTGTTTTCACTTGATTGAATTTTTACAGGATTATTATATCTTGTTGTAGGTATAATGTTATTGTTGCAGATTTACTATAGTGATGGGATCAACACTTCTGCATGCCCAAATCACGTTATTTTAGATAGTAAAAGTAATGGTATGCATTTTTTTTATCTGAGATAATTTTATTTTAATGGTAGTATTTGATGTCGAGGTCAACCTTGTATAGGAATCTAGAAAATTGCACACCCACACTCTATTCTTTGCTTGCAGCTTTCACTTTGAACTGTTTTCCATAAAATTAATCTTGGAATTGACAGTGCCGCAATTTGTGAGCATATTCATGTTGCTAAGCAAGAATTTTTTTTCTAGACATGATTCAAAATGTTTGCATGGTTTGACTCCCCCTCCATTGACCCAGTTTTACCTTGATTCTTGCTCGCACTTGTCCTGTGCCTTTGCAAGCCCTTTCAAACTCTTTCCTCTTACCCCAACCTACTTGCTATTATCAACCTTGGCCAGGAATAACTGATCACCAATGGCAGAAAATTCCCAGTTGTCATGTTTCTCTGGTGCCTATTGAGCGAAGATTTCCATAGCACACATTTGGGAGGCCATGGCAGTTTTGCCTTTGGACTCCTCATCACCGTGAGCTATTCATGATAAGTATTTCATGTATAGTATACCAGTCACATCACACAAGTCCATGATGAGTATTGCATAGGGTCTGCATTCCATGCCAATCAACCACTTCTTTCATCTATTTTCTGAGCTATGTCGTGACTTCATACTTATAATGAACATTTAATCTAATTGCATGGTTTGTCTTATCATCTTGTGTTGCTAATAGCATTTGATTGAATTTTTATTCCATCTATCTTTTAAGAAGCTTCTTCTTTGCGTAGGCTCTGCAATCTTTACATTCTGATTATGGAAATCAAATTTATGCCTGTGACCCTCATTTGCTTAATTTTTTTTAAAATCTTTCCATTGTGTTCCTCTATATTTTAGTGCAGGATTTGGGCGTAGTGCTATAGTTGTTTCAAATCAATTGTTATCAATGATCATTTCCCTAAAATAAAACTCTAAACACCATATTAAGGGGAAAAAGTGATAGTTCGGTCCAGGAAATGGAAGAAGGAAGTGCATCTGATTCCCTATGAGGGTATGTGCAGGATCATAATGGGCCAAAAAGTGGCAATATTACGGGTATTTGTAGGGTATGTGGCTGGCGACATTTTTTTAACCCAAAATTGATGAAACGAAAAAGGTTTTTAGAGGAGATTCTCAGCTTTCCACCAATATAAATTATTATATAATTTGAATTTAATAAATAATAATTATTTATTTTCTATTAGAATTATGACTAAAGTTCGATCGATAGGCTGATTGAAAAACATCTATAACTTTCAAACAATATCACATTTTTTTAATCTAAAACATGTGTCATATTTTATGCTTCACATACTATAGGATTAAAAAAAGAAAAATTAAATTTCATGAATTTTTGACCAAGTTAAGGTGGTCCGACATATGAGTTTTTATATTTTTAAAGTTGAAAGAAAAAATTCATAATTAATTATTTACTTGGAAAAAATTACAAAAAAATATCATCGGACATGAGTCATCTACTTATATATAAAATCTTATAAAAAATATTATCATTTTATTATGGTTAGGGGTTAGACAGGCACCTATATTTTTTCCTTGAAATTTAAGTACTACTGCATTGAGATTTCAAATTTTCACCAAATAGATTTTATTTATTTTTAAATAAACCTAGTAGGTTAGAAACTACATTCAATTTTCTACAGATTCTATTCTTACATATTTTTGAAATAATATAGATAACTTATTCAAATTTTTATGTCAAGTTGCCTAACACTGATTTTTCTAAAATTTTTGCCACTTAAGGGCCTATTTTTTCCATGATGATCCTGCACATACCCATGACAGTCGGTTGTTTGATCGGTTTTATCTTCCCTTTTAGCATATCGATGCACCAATTTTGAGGCATTTGTCACTCTTAAAACATGCATTTTTTTATGTTGCTTTCTATGATAGTTTTGTATACACCTTACAATGCTTATTTTTTCTCGGTTGGAGTTTTCTGACCTTGGAAGTTGATTTGAAATTTACAAGTTACTTTATTATCAAGCATTTGTGCCTTGAAATTGAAGTTTTCTCATATGTTTTTATTGATTTGAACTATGCTTTGGCATCTGACATAAACAACGAGGATTTTAGTTGAAAATAGTTTTAAAATCTATATCGGGTACAATAAGACATTTGCATGCCAGGAAAGGGCATTTTTATAAATCATGTCCTCTCTTTTGATACTAGGTGTCTCGTGTTTGAGTTATTCTAATATTTGCTTCTACGTGTTAATGCTAAGTGATGTGATACGAAAAATATTGATCTTTAATGTGATTTCCAAAAAATGGTTGGGCTGATGCTCAGCCTTATGTCACTTAATTTGGTCGATTTCGAGGTGTTGCTCAAAGTCCAGATAGCCGCAGGATCACAAGAAAGTAGGTATGGATTAGTTTAGAGAACTCAAATATTTATATTTGATCTGAGGATAAACAAAAAATAATTTAAAGCTTTAAAATCCAACTTTATGAGAGATATCGACGAAAAATATCGCCTCCTTTTCTTCTCTTTTTCTAGTAATCAGGGAAAATCTAGTTGAACTTTAGATAGATTAGTGTCTAAGGAAATGAAATATTTATGCCTTTCTAAGATTTAATAGATTTTGGGTTAACTAAGAAGTAGCAGAAGAATTGGAGACAAAGATTTGACTTATTTCTCTTTCTTGCATTTGGTGGGTTCCTAAAAGAAATGGATCAATTCAATTGGTAGAAAATAGTGGTGTTCATTGAAGGGCCAAAAATCATGATTGCACCAACTAGTGATGATTGACTGACATGACCAAAATTTGTTGGCAATTTCAAAATAAAGATTATGCATACCATAGAATTGAGAGCTGTCTTTATTTGTATTTAATGTCAACTGCTACATTAAATGAGAAGCGACACCTTTAGCTTAACATTAACATTTGTAAATCATTTTGATGCTCCAATCCCAATGTTCTAGTCCTAATCAGTTATGTAGTCTTTTTGCTCATTTAATTTTATTGGAGAATTACCAGTGTTTCACTATAGATGCAAGGCAAGTCAAAATCTAGATACAAATATTTTTTTGGTTAATGTCTGATTTGTAATTTCTTGTGGGCCTAGACAATGGAATTCATCTGCAACTTTCAGCTTTGCACATTTCCTCATGTTTCTATTGGAATAACGTATAGCTTCCTTTCAAAATGAAGTCCACGAGAAACCAAAATAGTTTATGTTTAATCTCAGTTTTATGTGAAATATAAGGGAAAATTTAATTCTCTCTAGTTGTTAACGTGGCTGATGGTTTTAATTCATTGTAGATGGATGTTCTCATATTTTCATTTGATTGTTATCTAAGTTTTACTTGAAATGTTTCTTTCTCTCAAATTAAACTTTCTTTAAATATTGGAGCTTAGATAAGTAATGTTCACCTATTATATCAGATGATTAATTTGTCTACAAATTTCAAACAAATTTTGAAAGTGAGCAGAGAACTAGAACACCAAATATACCACCTTCAAATTTTTACCAATGGAACTAAAAATACTTTTATCTATGTTTAATTATTGAATGAACTCAAGGATCTCTCTACTTGCTAATGATCTTGAGAGCTTCTTGTTTCTTGGTGTAGGCTTGTCTTATGAATTTTGATAGATTTGGAGTCATGGTTATTGAATGCTATTAAGCAGAGATTTGGAATAGTTGAAGGTTGACATCGAAATCAAGCACTTGAGTCAAGCAAAGACAAAGCGAGGTTGGAGTCAAAGAATTAAACATCAAAATTTACAAAAGCATTTTTAAATGCTCATTGTGATAATCTAGAGCTTCCATTTTATGTTTTAGTTTTCTATTCTAGTTCAACTCACTTCTCTTTGGAATTTAAAATGAAAATTACAAAAGCTTTCAATTTTTGTGACAAGGAACTTAAAATGAACTTTAGGAAAAACTTACTAAAGTTGGTTTTCAAAGTTAACAATTGACAAAGGAAAATTATCACATTTCCTTTGGTTTTTTAAAACAAACTCATCATTGCTCTAGGATTTAAAATGAACATGTGTCTTTTATGCTTTGTATTTTTTTTTGCAAAATAATCTCATCTAAAAAGGCATATGCATTTCTCTCACACTACATGGCGATCCTAAGAATCAAAAGTCTTTTGATGACATTAATTTGTATAAAAGATTGCCTCCACACATCGTTTTTGGGAACTAAAATTGAACAAAGCTTGCCAGTGTGAGTTAGGTATATTGCGTGTGTTCTCCCTTTGTTTCTAAACGAAGGTCGATCAAACTAAAGATATGCTTGCTCACTATTTTTTACCTTTAGAGGGGCCTACCTAAGAGACACATCCGAATGGAGAACTCAAAGGTGACTCCAACCAGTTTTTCATTCAGGTCAGTATATAAATGGATAAGAATAAACTGTCAAGTCCTCATGGTATATAGGCCTTAGTTGTACAGTTTCATTCAGAATGGGGTACTATAGTAAAAAGTATAAGTGCCCCTAGTAGGATTGATTAAAGCCTTTAGTGGCTTGTTGGATGCTCGCAACATGCCATGTCCCCTATGTCTTTTCATTAAGAACCTTGTTTGTAATATCCAACTAGTCCATCTAACGAGTTTATCAAAGTGGTGCATTGGAACGTAGATTCCAAGAAGTTACTTTCCATGTCTGATCTTGGTTAAAATATAGAGGTTAAGACTTCATTCTTAACATACCTTTATATTTTTCCTTGTTTGCATGTAAAATCATCTCTTCTACTACTAAGGGCATGAGGCAAGCCCACTAAGAAAAATGTACCAATTGAGCTAGGATGTTATATTGCTTGTGAGTCAGTTTGAAAACACAGTGCTTGTAACCAAAACATTGAAACCAACATTCAAAAAATCATCAGAATTTCAAACCCTTTGGGAGGAAAAAATACCTTTGAAAATTCCACGTGTTACTACTTGTCCCTAGGGGTTCTTATCCCTAGAAGGCTTCTAAACACTAGGACCTATATCTTGATTTGTTCATTCCAAAGTCATCAATAGGAAACTATGTTCTTGAAACCTTGTTTTTCACATAATGGACCTTGTGGAATAGAAAGGAATTGAGACATAGACATTCAGTTTGAAAACTAAGAAAGAAGTGTGTTTGTGGTAAAAAGAAGTCATTAAACAAGATTAACTCAAATTGAACCCCACACATGTGGTTGTTTATCTTTTTATCATCTTTCGAGCAGACATTGGTCTTTTGTTTGAACTATTCTTAGAGAAAAGCATGTTCTTCAATATCTTACTCTAGTAAAAAAAATTCTATCTAAGTCTCTTAGAATCAAAATAAAAACTTTTATCCACCTCCCAAACATCAAAATCAAAATCAACTCACAAACAATTATTAGAAATCTTGAAAAAATCCCCCATGCTAAACTTTGGGAAAATCACTTGAACCAAATCAAAATCATTTTGTTTAATTAGATGTGTGTAGATGAATCCTTCTCCATATATTTAGTCAAATTTTTATTCTATCTAAACAAGTCTATCCCTTTATAAACATCTAACATCTTGTGGTTTATGAGTTTACTATCCAAAATCTAAAATCAAATCAAAGCAAAATCATCTTGTTTGGTTAGGTGTGTCTAGATGAATCCTTCTTTACACATTTAGTCAAATTAGCATATTGTGGATAAATTTACTCTAGGAAAATATCCAACCTCTTAGAGTTTATGATTTCACTATACAAATAAATTAAAATGAATCCTAAATCAAATCAAACATCAATCCAAGTCCTATAGTTTAGTATCGGGTATGTGCAGGATCATGATGGGCTAAAAAGTGGTAATATGATGAGTATATGGCCGACGATTTGTTTTTTACCCAAAATTGATGAAACAAAAAGGGTTTTTAAAGGAGATTCTCAAATTTCCACCAATATAAATTATGTTTTACTTTGAATTTAATAAATAATTATTATTCATTTTCTATTTGAATTATGACTAAAGTCTTGATTGATAAGTTGATTGAAAAAAATCTATAGCTTTCAAATGGTATCACATTTTTTAATCCAAAAAATGTGTCATATTCTATGCTTCACATATTATAGGATTAAAAAAATGAATTTCATGAAGTTTTGAACAAGTTAAGGTAGATACGAAGTTTTTTATATTTTTTGAATGTTGTAATAAAAAAATCATAATTAATTATTTACTTGGAAAAAACTTACAAAAAATATGCATCACATCGGGACATGAGTCCTCAACTTATATCTAAAATATTATAAAATAATATTATAATTTTATTGTGGTTAGGGTGGTCAGACATGCACCTACTTCTTATTTTTTCCCTTCAATTTAAGTCCTATTGCATTGAAATTTCAAGTTTTCACCAATATATATATATATATATATTTTAAATAAACCTAGTATTTTAGAAACTAAATTCAATCTTCTACAAATTCTATTTTTACATTTTTTAGAAATAATATAGATAACTTATTCAAATTGTTATGTCAAGTTTCCTAACTCTAATTTTTCTGAATTTTATTGCCACTTAAAGGCCTTTTTTTTCCATGATGATCCTGCACATACCCTATCCTCTTCAAAATTTCCTAAGAGTTCCAATATTTCACCAATAATCCATATTTCATATATCATCACCATCCTTTTGATCCTTAAGAACTTATACTTTCTTTTTTGTACCTAGAGTTTAGATCAATCCAAAGAATTAGAGGTTCACCTCCCACATTCTTGACAATTGATCCTTATTTTACGGTCCAAACTAGACCTCAAAACAAGAAGAACATGGAATATAAACTTGCTCCATAGATCATGAGCAATCTAAATCAACTAAACTTGCAAAGCCTTACAATGCCGATTGATTATGAAAACTCACACTTATACAATCCATACATGGGATCATGTTACCTTCTACAAGTGTCAATGTTACAAATGTGAGTATTCCCAGATCAAAGTTTGGAGCACCTTTCTCGATGGTATATTTAAATCCAATGCCAAACCTAAAAGTATATCAACCAAACAATCAATGCATGTTTCTTCAACAAAACAACATTATCCCACCAAATCCATACATGTCAAATTAGAATGTACCAAGTACAAATTTACAAAATATGAACATTTTGAGTCCAAACTTGGTAAATTTGGGATGGATATGTTTGTAAATATTATGAATGTTTTTCAAAGTCCAAACAAGATGTTAATGACTCTATGTATTAATCCAAGTCAAGGTAACATGATGAAAAATCAAAGTTACCTAAATCAAGGCAATATGATTCCCAACATCAACAATGTTCAATTTCAACCTATCATTCCAAATCTAAACATCATCCCAAATCAAAAAATTATCCAAAATCAATCAATCCAAGGAAATACACCAAGCACCAATCAAATCATTGCATCAAATCCTCCAAATATACCATTGATGTTGCAACAACAAGTAGTATCTAACCAAGCAATGACATCAATCCCAACACTGCAAAATGTGTTCTCCCAAGGACCCAATACTTCAATCACACAAACCACTATGATCAATTAAAAATTATCTCAACCACCCATCACTACATCCAACACAATTCCAAATCCACCACCACTACCACCAAAACCAAATGCAGCAAGAAAATATAAAATTGTGCTATTAGCTCACCAGGCCTACCAAAAGGCCATCCAACAATATCTAGCCACACAACAAGAAACACAAGCTCAACAAGTGAAACAAGCCTCTCAAGCTGCCCAAGCTTCTCAAGCTACCCAACAAACACAAGCACAAACAAAAAAAAATGATAACTATTGGGGACAATGATCAAGATTCGACCAATGACCATGTTCAAAATGTCTCTAGATCACCTAACGAGTTAGAGAGCATATCTCAAGAATTCATTCCAAAGCATGATCAACATATTTCACCAAAGTCTTCAATTCAACATTCAATCCAAGTCCACTAAAAATTAAAGAGGATATTGAGCTAATTACCATGCCTAATGAGGACATCCAAGAACCTTTTATAAGAAATCCATCCTTTCAAACTGACCCATGTCAAGAACTTGATCCAAAGCATGTCAAAAGCAATTCCAAAATTAATCAAGATCAATAATTTGTATCTCCAACATAATACAATGATCTAATGGAAAGTCTCCTATCTATACAAAATGTCACAAATGATGATCATATCCACATAGTACATGGTTATGTGCAGGATCATCATGGAAAAAACAAGCCCTTAAGTGGCAAAAAATTTAGAAAAATCAAAGTTAGGAAACTTGACGTAAAAATTTGAATAAGTTATCTTTATTATTTCAAAAATATGTAAGAATAGAATCTATAGAAAATTGAATGTAATTTCTAAACTACTAGGTTTGTTTAAAAAAATAAAAAGTCTATTTGGTGAAAATTTGAAATTTCAATGCAATAGTACTTCAATTTCAGGGAAAAAATAAGAAGTAGGTGTCTGTCTAAGCACCCTAACTAGAATAAAATGATAATATTTTTTAATAATATTTTAGATATAAGTAGATGACTCATTTCCCGATGTGATGCATATTTTTTTGTAATTTTTTTCAAGTAAATAATTAATTATGAATTTTTTATTACAACTTTTTAAAAATATAAAAACTTGTATTGCTAACCACCTTAACTTGGTAAAAAATTTACAAAATTCAATTTTTCTTTTTTTAATCCTATAGTATGTGAAGCATAGAATGTGATGCATGTTTTGGATTCAAAAAATGTGATATCATTTGAAAGATATAGATTTTTTTCAATCAGCCTATCAATCAGTACTTTAGTCGTAATTCGAATAGAAAATGAATAATAATTACTTATTAAATTAAAAGTAAGGAATAATTTATATTGGTGGAAAGCTGAGAATATCCTTTAAAAACCCTTTTCATTTCATCAATTTTGGGTAAAAAAAAGTCTTCAGCCACATACCCATCATATTGCCACTTTTTGGCCCATCATGATCCTACACATACCCACATACTCCATCTACCCATGAGATACTTTTTGCAGATGGACACGTCGATGATCTTCATTCAGAACAGGATTCCTTTACTCTTGATATTATTACAAAAAAGGAGTAGGTTATTGATTCCTGCGGTCAAACAGATTTGTCAACATCAGGATCAGATATATCCAAAATCCAAACTAAAGAAATCATAGATGAAGATATCCAACATTATCCACTCAAGGAAGTAGGTAAGATAGAACAAGATATTTCAGAGTCAGCAGAGCATCCAACTGAAATAACATCATCTACAATGATCATTTATCAGAGAATCCATTTTAAACGAGAGATCTCATAATAGGCAGAATCAAAGCATGAAAGTAGTACTTCCACAATACTGGGGGCGACTATGTCTCAAGCAAACATCAACATAGGGAGCATGAAGAATCCTTATGATAAAACTAATGCCAATACTACAACCAACCACGTCATGAATCTTCATCCACCCATCACCCCATCCATGAATATTAACCAATGTGAAAAGAAAAAATTGAATCAAAGTATGAAGAATGTTATCAAAGAAAAAGAAGCTAGAAATCATAATGGACAAATCAAATAAAAATGGATACCAAAAAATACAAAGAAAGATCATCCCTATCAAACTCCATCAGTCAAAGAAATTGTGGGGAAAAATAAAAAAGGGAAAAGTATCCATCAAAGATGTCCGCAAAAGCTAAAGCAATATTTTCAAGTGACATACAAAGTGTATCAAGCAGTCAGTCCTATTTCCATGCACGCTTACATATCCACTCATCATTGCTCATATTCCAAAGTTTGGAGAGTCAAAGATTCCAAACTATCAACCAATCCATCTCCTATCCCTAAACACACTCCATCTATGCCTCCATGCATAATATCCAATTCTCACATTGACCATGCATTGGTAGCCACCCTTCATCATAAGGATTTAAAATGTACTTTATCTCGATGTGTGCACAAAGACAGAGTTAACCTCGATATCAATAAAGGAGATCAAGAATCCCAAAAGTTGCATTCAAGTGCACGTATCTTAGCAAAGAAACTTCTTAAAGCAGGATATCAATGGCACATTATGATAGGGGCATCTACATTAGCAACACCTTGTGGGTCAGTATGAGCTTTAAATATTTCATAGAAAAATACAAAAAATTAAAAAAATATGAAAATCCAAAAAAATTAGAAAAAGGATTGATAACAATAAAGAAAAAAGTCATCCTCCAGTGAAAACTACTATGGTGGCGCTTTGGGAAAGACCATGATGAAAACTTGGCAAATAGGCATCATGTGTGGAATTGAGCATCTACGTGTGCCAGTTCAGGTGAAAGTGTCTCATCCCAATCCATAATAAATCCAATATTCCATCCATCTTATCCATAATAAATCCATTCATCCATGAACCATTTATCCAATCTATTTTCATCCATCTGCATCCATCATCCAAGTTATCTTGATCTTGATGAAATTTTGGGGGACACTTTACACTTGCTTATGGTAAACATCTTGACATTGGTCATTTTCATTGATCCTATCCTATCCAAAGTTATCTAAGCCATGAAACATTATCCAAATGAGCATTCTTTATCTGAACACCATATCTTATCACAAGATAATCCTTGGAATCCTTTGCATGCTTTCCATATCTATCAATCCAATACACCTATCCGAGCATCCACACATGGCATTCCATACATTTCCAGAAATTGGGGGAAAATATTTACATCTTGCTTCAGGAATAAATCTTGATCTATATCCTCCAACTTATATGGTGATCCGAACATTGGAAAATGTAAAATTAAATTGGTCAAAGCATTTGTGATCTAGAGTCTGAAACACTAGCCCATGGCATATTTTGGCAAGAAGACATTCCTTATTAGTCTTCATCTTTCATCGAACATCAATCCAAACAATCGATATCAATCACATCTAATTTTCACATCAATGTCACATCGAATCATTCAAACAACTTTTGTTCCAAATCAAGCTCTATCAATCATGATCAATCAAATCCAATCCAAAAATCATCATCTCAGGATATCCTTATGTTGCTTAACACTATCCTTTAATTTTTGTGCATCCTCAACAATGTTATTATCATCAATCTTGATCAATCAAATCCAATTAATCCCTCATCATCTTGGGATATTCATCCTAATCCTTGTGTTGCATAACACTATCCTTGCATTGTTGTGCATCCTCAACAATGTTATCATCATCAATCCATCAATTCGATCGGTCAACCTTAGCTTGGTCTTCAACAAAATCCCAAATAGAGCACTGATATCATCACACATATCCTTATCCAAATAGTGAAAATCATGCGAAAATCCAAAAACACTAAAAAAAGAAAATGTCAAAAATAGGGAATTTGAACTACATCATCTTTGAGCTTAAACATAGGAAAGGCTAATCTTTGATCAGCCCTCAAGACATCAAAATCCAAAAAACTTCAAAAAACATCAAAATCCAAAAACATTCAAAAAACACAAAATCCAAAAACAATCATAAAATCTCAAAAAACCCCAAAAAATTCGAAAAAAAATCAAAAATAGAAACATTCGTAAAATATTGAAAATACCAAAAATAGCCTCAAAACATTCCAAAAACATCAAAAACATCCAAACATTTGAAAAAATCCATCCATCCCATTTTGCTTTCACCCACAATAATCAATCATCCATAATAAATTGATCGTCACCTTCATCCTTTGGCAACATAAACATAAACAATCACAAAAATTGGCAAAAGAAAACTTCAAACATAAAATCAAAATCGAAACAACAAAATTTTAAAAACCAAACCTTCATTGAATTCACAAACATGTCAATCGACCTTGCATAAACAACCTTTCGAACAAACCTATCAACTTGCCACCATCCACTAGCATGTCCTAGGATGTATCCTTCTTACAATGGGCATTATCTTTTGGCAAAACACTTTGGATAAATGAAATGGTTTATCGCCATCCACTAACATATCCTAGGATGTATCCTTCGTACGATGGGCATTATCTTTTGGCAATACTTTCAGTTCTTATCCTAAAACAAAACACATCCCTTTGGCTCAAGGTATGAAGAACATTGGCTTGTTTGCGTACTTGATATTTTCTTTTGATTTATCTTATTCCAAGGACCTCTCGATGATATTTGAATGAAGGATTTAGAGAGATAGGAATGGGGAAACCATCATTATCCTTTTGTCTACTATTTTTTTTAAACATTCATGTAATATAACTTGGTGAATAAATGCTTTGTTAGGTACGACCTAGCAATTTTTCCATATGTCTTGAGTGTGAACAAGAATACTCCTATTTTTTTTCAAGTCAAATTCCATCGCACTAGGTGCAACACCATCCTGGTTCTTTATACCTTAATGCATCGTACCTATGCGTGTTATCAAACATAAGGTAATTAGGCCTTTTAAAATACCAATTCTTGATAAGTGAATCATCATCATCATCTCTAATAAAGTCTCGTCAAATCATGGACTTGTTGGATCCTCTTGTCATCATCTCATTTCTTCTTTCTTCTCTCCATGTTAACATAACATCACCAATGTATCCATCTTGCATCCACAAACCATTAGCATACACAAATCTTATAATCGTAGCATATCACATCATCCATCTCATCCATCTCGTATGCATTGCATAATCATTTTAAGTGGTTTAGGATAATATAGATTGGTTATTCTAAGCATCTTAAAACCATCTCATTTGCATCATCATCATAACCATCCATATGTCCATCTTGAACCTCTTTATCATGAGATCGACCCTCAAATTGAATCTTTTCACTTGATCTCTTGAGGGGGAAATGTACCAGTGTACTTTCTGCTAGAGCATCTGAAAAAAAGATTTTATTTTTTTGAATTTTTTGATCGCAAAAAGTTTATTCTTTGAACCAACGTAGCAAGTGAGTATGTGCAAGATCATGATGGGCCAAAAAGTGGCAATATGATCGGTATGTGGCTGAAGACTTTTTTTACCCAAAATTGATGAAACGAAGAGGGTTTTTAAAGGAGATTCTCAGCTTTCCACCAATATAAATTATGCTTTACTTTGAATTTAATAAGTAATTATTATTCATTTTCTATACAAATTATGACTAAAGTCCTAATCGATAGACTGATTGAAAAATATCTATAGCTTTCAAATGGTATCACATTTTTTAAATCCAAAATATGTGTCACATTCTATATTTCACATACTATAGGATTAAAAAAAAAAATTCATGAAGTTTTGACCAGGATAAGGTGGTCAAACACACGAGTTTTTTTATATTATTTAAAAGTTGTAATGAAAAAATCATAATTAATTATTTACTTGGAAAAAAATTACAAAAAAGTATGCATCATATTGGGAATGAGTCCTCTACCTATATCTAAAATCTTAGAAAAAAATATTCTCATTTTATTGTGGTTAGGGTGGTCAGACAAACACCTACTTCTTATTTTTTCCCTGAAATTTAAGTTCTACTGCATTGAAATTTCAAATTTTCAAAAAATAGATTTCTTTTTCTTTTTTAAAAACCTAGTAGTTTAGAAACTACATTTAATTTTCTACAAATTCTATTCTTACATATTTTTGAAATAGTATACATAACTTATTCAAATTTTTAAGTCAAGTTGCCTAACTCTGATTTTTCTAATTTTTTTGCGACTTAAGGGCCTATTTTTTCCATGATGATCCTGCACATAGCCAAGTACATTGTGTAGTTGTCAAATATGCAAATGGTTAGTATTTTAAAACCAAGCTAATAATCAAGAATCCATATGAAATAATAAATAATGTTTCTAAATGCAAAGAAATTACAAGATAAACTAAAGCAATGAAAACATAAAATAAATCATATTTCATATTGAATTGGTGCTATTGTTGAAAATATCCCTTTCCCAATCCTTGATGGATAAGATAAATGATCCAATGCCTTGAGATGGAGTGGATGGGAAAAATCAAATCTCAGTTTAAGAGAGTGACTTTGCAAGAGATTGTGGAGATGAAATGATAGAATTGTGGAGTGGATGAACAAAATCAGTTCTCAGTTTAAGAGAGTGACCTTGCAAGAGATGTAGTTGTTTTGATCAAGAATGAAGCCTCTATTTGTAGATTTTCTTGATGAGAGATTGGCCAAATGGATGAATGTGGGACTAAAAGTAGACCAATGAAAAGAGCCCACTTGTCAACTTGCCATTGGTTGAGGGATGTGCAAGATTTTGGGAAATGTGCCCAAGAGGGGGAAATTTCAAATTCAAATTGTGAAATAAATGTTGAGTTTGACTTGTGAAAGGGACATGTAAGAGCCATGTAAGAGCTCATAAATGACTTGTTGGATGTACATGTCCACTTGTTTTTTAATTCAAACTTGAGGGAATATTCCTCAAAGATGCCATGTTGAGTGAAAATGCTGATTTTAATAAATTAATAAATGTATTTATTTGTGCAAGTGGGAATATCTAGAGGATGTGATGGGTAGTTAGGTTAGGATAATTAGGATTAGATTAGCTTAATGATGATTAGGATGATTTTGACCTTTTGACTTGAATATTTGGATTTATTTAAATCAAAGAGGGATGGAATATGCATTTTGATTTTAATTAAAGAAAGTTTGATTTATTTAAATGAATAACCTTAGGACTAAAGACCTGATTTACCTAGTGAATGGATTTGCTGCGTTTGATTTATTTAATGAGAGAATGAATATGACCTAAGTGGATAATGCTAATTTCACGTGTCTACATTTTGCCCCTCTTTGAAGCAATGTACTTGTTGCGTTGGTTCTAAGAATAATCTTACCGCAATCAAAATTCAAATTTTTTATTTATTTTTCGGATGCCCCAGTGGAAAGTACATTGGTACATTGCCCCCTTGAGAGATCGAGCGAAAAGATTCAATTTGAGGGTCAATCTCACGATAAAGAGGTTCAAAATGGATGGTTATGGATAATGATGCAAATGAGATGCTTTTAAGATGCTTAGAATAACAAATCTATATTATCCTAAACAACTTAAATGATGATATGAAGTGATGATGGATGAGATGGATGATGCAATGTGCTATGATTATGCAATGGATGATTTATGAGATTCTTAGACTAACAGATCTATATTATGATGATGATGCAAATGAAATGTATGTGAAATGATCGATGTTTCCTATTATGTATGATATGAATGATATGTGGCATGTTGACGGTTTGTGGATGCATGATAGATGCATGATGGATGCATTGGTGATGATGATGTTAGTGCGGAAATGAGATGATGACAAGAGGATCCCACAAGTCCGTGATCTAACGAGACTTTATTAGAGATGATGATGATAGATGATGATGATGATGATAAATGATGATGATTTCCTTATCAAGGATTGGGATTTTAAAAGGGCTACTTACCTTATGTTTGATAACACATGTAGGTATGATGCATCAAGGTATAAAGAACCAGGATGGCTGTTCCTAGTGCGATGGACTTTGACTCAAAAAAAAAATAGGAGTATTCTTGTTCAAACTTGACATACGGAAACCTTGCTAGGACATACCTAACAAAGAAAGTATTCACCAGGTTATTTTACAAGAATGTCCAACAAGCATAGCAAACAAAAGATAATGATCATTACACCATTTCTATCTCTCTAAATCCTTCGTTCGGATATCATCGAGAGGTCCTTGGAATGAGCGCAATAAGATAAATCAAAAGAAAAAGACCAAGTATGCAAACAATTCAATTTTCTTCATATCTCTAGCCAAAGGGATTTGTTTTGATAGGATAAGAATCCGAAGTGATATCCAAAATGATGCCCATTGTCAAAACGATATATCCTAGGATATGCATTGTATAGGATGATGATGGTTTGATAAGTTGATTGATAGGCTATTGATATAAGTTTGACTGACATGTCTGAAAATGATCAAGAGTTTGATTTTGTTTTAAAGGTTTGTTGTTTCGATTTTGATTTTACGATTGAAACATGCTTTTGCTGCCTGTTATGATTGTTTCTATTTCCATTGCCAAAGGATGAAGGAAATGATCAGTTTATTATGGATGATTGATTATTCGAGTGAAAGTGAGATGAGAGGGATGGATTTTTTCAAATATTTGGATGTTTTTGACATTTTTGCAATGTTTTGAGGCTGTTTTTGGTATTTTCAAGATTTTACAAATGTTTTGATTTTTGATTTTTTGAATGTTTTTGGGGTTTTGCATCGTTTTGAATGTTTTTGGATTTTGATGTTTTTTTGAATGTTTTTGGATTTTGATGTTTTTTGAATGTTTTTGGATTTTTCAATGATTTGGATGTTTTTGGATTTTTGATGTGTTTTGAATGTTTTTGGATTTTGTGTCTTGGGGGCTCATCAAAGTTTAGCCTTGCCTATGTTTAAGCTCAGAGACGACGTAGTTTAGATACCATGTTTTTGACGTTTTCTAACATTTTGAGTGTTTTTTATTTTTTGATATGATTTAATTGTTTTTGGGTTTTTTGATGTTTTGGATGTTTTTGGATTTTGATATGTTTTCATGTTTTTGGGTTTTTTACATGATTTTGAGGATTTGGATATGTGTGATGATATTAGTGCTCTATTTGGGATTTTGTTGAAAACCAAGCTAAGGTTGATTGATCAGATCGACGGATTGATCATGATGATAACATTGTTGAGGATACACAACAATGCAAGGATTTGATTGATCAAGATTGATGATGATAACATTTTTGAGGATGCACAACAATGCAAGGATTGATTGATTAGGATTGATGATGATAACATTGTTGAGGATGCACAACAATGCAAGGATAGTGTTAAGTAACACAATGATTGGGAAGGATATCCCAAGATTATGGATTTATTGGATTCGATTTATCAGGATTGATGAAGCTTAATTTGGAACAAAAGATGTTTGAATGATTGATACGACATTAACGTGCAAACTAGATGTGACTGATAGTGATTGTTTGAATTGATGTTTGATGAAAGATGAAGCTTGATAAGGAACATTTGCTCATCAAAATATGCCATGGGCTAGTGATTTGGAATTTTTCTCAGTAGTGGTTGACCAATTTGATTTCACATTTTCCAATGTTCGGATAACCACATAAGTTGGAGGATATAGACCAAGATTTATTCTTGAAGCAAGATGTACATATCTGCCCCCAATGTCTTGCAATGTATGGAACACCATTGATGGATGCTTGGATAGGTGTATGGATGGATGGATAGGGCCAGCATGTAAAGGATGCCAAGGATTATCTTTTGATAAGATAAGGTGTTCAAATAAAGAATTCTCATTGGATAATGCTTCATGGCTCAGATAATGTTGCATAGGATAGGATTAATGAAAGTGGCCCATGTCAGGATGTTTACCATAATCAAGCATAAAGTGTACACCTTTATTTGTCAAGATCGAGATAACTTGGACTATGTATGGATGGAGATGGATGGAAATGGATTGGATCAATGGTTTATGGATGAATGGATTTATTATGGATAAGATGGATGGAATGCTCAATTTATTATGGATGAGATAAGATGCTTTCATCTGAACTGCCGCACATAGATGCTCAATTCTACACATGATGCCTATTTTCTAGGTTTTCATCATGGTCTTGCCCAAAGCGCCACCATAGTGGTTTTCACTAGAGGACAATTTTTTTTCTTTACTGTTTTCAATCCTTTTTCTGATTTTTTATTTTTTTTTTGTATTTTCTGAAAGATTTTAAGCTCATGCTAAATGACAAGGTGTTGCTGATGTAGATTCCCCTATCATAATGTGCCATCGGTATCCTGCCTGAAGAAGTTGCTTTGCTAAGATACGTGCACTTGAATATAGCTTTGAGATTCTTGATCTGCTTCGTCAATACCAGAGTTAACTTTGTCTTTGTGTGTACATCACGATAGAGTGCCTTCTAAATCCTTACGATGAAGGGTCATTGCCAATACATGATCAATGTGAGAATTGGATATCATGCATGGAGGCGTGGATGGAGTGTGTTTAGGGATATGAGATGGATTGGTTGACAGCTTGGAATCTTTGACTCTCCAAACTTGGGAAGATGAGCAATGATGGGTGGATACAAAAGTGTACGTTGAATTAGGACCAATTGCTTGATATACTTTTTACGTCGCTTGAAAAGCTTGCTTTTGCTTTTACGGACATCTTTGACGAATACTTTTCCCTATTTTATTTTTCCCCATAGTTTCGTTGACTGATGGAGTTTGATAGGGATGATCTTTCTTTGTATTTTTTCGTATCCACTTGTATTTTATTTGTCCAATATTCTTCTTAGCTTCTTTTTCTTTGATAACTTTCTTTGTGCTTTGATTCTCATCCTTTATTTGATGTTGGTCCCAATTCGTGGATGGGGTGATGGGTTGATGAAAATTCATGACATGGCTGGTTGTAGTATTGACATCGATTTCATCATAAGGATTCTTCATGCTCCCTATGTTGAAATTTGCTTGAGACGAAGTTTCCCCTAGTATGGTGGAAGTAGTACCTTCATGCTTTGATTTTTCTTGTTCTGAGAGCTCTTGTTTGTAATGCATTCTTTGATAAATGACTACCATAGGTAACATTTCAATTTACTACTCTGCTAACTCAGAATTATATTGTTCTATCTGACTTGTTTCCTTGAGCGGATAATGTTGGATATCTGCATACCTGATGTCCTCATTCTAAATTTGGGATATATCTGATCCTGATGCTAATAACTTAGTTTGACTGTAGGAGTTAAGAATCTACTATTTTTGTGTAACACTATCAGGAGTAAAAGAATCCTATTCTAAATGAAGATCATCTATGTGTCCATTCATAGAAAGAATCTCATGGGTAGATGGAGGAGTATGTTCTATGTGGATATGATCATCTTGCATAGATAACAAAGCATCCATTAGATTATTGTAGTATCTTGAAGATACAAATTCTTGATCTTGAATGATTTTGGAGTTTCTTTTGGCATGCTTTAGATCAAGTTCTTGACATGGGTCAGTTTCAAAGGATGGATTGCTTACAAAAGGTTCTTGGAATTTTTCATTAGGCATGGTAACTGGTTCAATATACTCAAGTGTCGAGTTCAGGGCTCCTTTAGTATATGTAACCATGAGGTCAAAGGGTGTCAACATGTCTTGGAATAGACCATTGCTAGACCTTGGTGAAAGATGTTGATCATGATTTTGAGATATGTCCTCTAACTCATTAGGCGATGTAGAGAAATTTTCGTCATGATCATTGGTCGATGGATCGTGCATTATGTCAATAGGATCAAATAATCCTAATACTCCTTGAAATAGATCACTAAAAAGTGGCTCTTGATGTATGGTGAGTTGATCATTAGATGGGGTGGAAACATATTCAAGGTGCTCATCGATGGAGAGATCCTGATCATTGTTTTAACAATTGTGATGGAGGGATTTCCAATGTCTTCAACCATAGAGTCAAGGGATGTTGACATTTCCTGAATTGGATCATTGTCGAGTATTGTTGGTGGATTTTGATCATGATTGAAAAGTGAATCTTGACCTATGTTGATTTGATCTTCGGACAAGATAGAAAAATCTTCTTTGATGCATAGATCTTGATCATTTCTTTCAACAATTGTGGTGGGGAGATTTTCAAAACTATCACCAGTGGATGAATGTTCATTATTATCCCCAATAGTTATCATTTTTCGTGTTTGTGCTTGTGTTTGTTGGGTAGCTTGAGAGGCTTGGGCAGCTTGGGTAGCTTGAGCGGTGTGGGTAGCTTGAAATTGTTGAAGCACTTGTTGGTAGGCTTGATGTGCTTTTAGTGCGATGTTACAATATTGACTTATTGCACTTGGTTTTGGTGGAAGTGGTGGTGTATTTGGAATTGTGTTGGATGTAGTGACAAGTGGTTGGCATACACTTGGAGCGATCATGGTAATGAGGGGTTGAGATGTGATGAGAGTGGTGTTTGGAATGAGTGAAGGGATAGTGATGGTTGGAATGACTGAGGTGATAGGTCTTTGGGAGACCATATTTTGATTTGTCGAGATTGATGTTGTCATTTGATTAGATACCATTTGTTGGTGCGATGTTGATGGTATATTCAAATGATTTGATGTGATAGCTTGATTGGTGTTAGGTGGATAGATTTAGATGAAGTGATTGGTGCTAGGTAAAGGGGGAAGCCCTAAACCAAGGAATGATGTTGATATGGGTAATGGTTGTGGAGATGTCTCTTGGCACAATGACTCAACTATTTTGGTAAGTGTAGCAATTTGATCTCACCAAATTTGTTCTTGATTTCGATCCTGACTCCCTTGATATAGTTGATTTGGATTTTCTTTAAGCAGATTTGGAGTGTGTACTTGTGTTTGATTTTGGGTAATGTTTTGATTTGGGATGACACTCAGATTTGGCATGATAGGTTTAAATTGAACATTGTTGATGTTGGGAATTATATTACGTTGATTTAGGTAGCTTTTATTTTGCATGGTGTCACCTTGTCTTGGAGTTGTTAACATCCCAAAGTTTTCCAGATTCATGTTTTGAAAATTTGTACTTGGTACATTCTCATTTGGCTTGTAGGAATTTGGTGGGATGACATTGTTCATTTGAGGGCCCATGCTTTGATTGTTCGGTTCATAGACTTGTAGGTTTGGATTTAGATCTACCATCGGGAAATGTGTTTGAATCTTTGATTTGGGCATACTCACACTTGTTGTGCCATTGACACTTGTACAAGGTAATGATCCCATGTATGGATTGTATAAGTGTGAGTGTTGATAATCAATCGGTATTGTAAGGATTTGAAAGTTAAATTGATTTGGATTACTCATGATTTATGGATCAAGTTTGTATTCCATGTTCTCCCTGTGTTTTGACCTTGTTTCAAAAGTGACCTCTAAGGTTCTTAGGACCAATGACGAGATGAAGAATGAAAAGTGTAAATGATGAGTGATGAACATTTAGGAACTTTGGATCAATGCTAGACTTAGGGTTTGATTTTGATTGGTTTGATTTGGATAATGAACTTGTAAACCCTAAGATGTGAGATGTTATCTTAGGATGAACTTGTTCAAAGGATTTATGATTTAACTAGAGATATGAGAAAGGATGCATTCCCATACTCCTAACTAAACAAGGTGGTTTAGATTTTGAGGACGTACCCAAGTCTATATAATGATGTTTCCAAAGCTCTAAAGTTATTTGGTTGGATGGGATGAAGATGATAAATGTTTGGGATGGATGAATTGTTTGATTTTATCCTAAATGAACCTAGGAAGGACTTATTTAGTAGGCCAAGATAGTGAAGAACATGCCTTTCTCTAAGAGTAATTCAAAACCAAAAGATCAATGTTTGCATGAAAACTATACGACCAAAAGATGGCAAGCACATGTGTGGGGTCCAATTGATTCAATCTTATCCTAATGGATTATTTTTACCACAAACACACTCTTGATTAGGTTTTCAACTGAATTTCCAATGTCCTAATTCTCTTTCATCCCACAAAGTGCATTATGCGGAAGTTGAGGAAATCAAGGCAAAGGTTACCTAAAGTTGACTTTAGTAGAAGCAAATTGAGATGAAATCCAAATTTTTAGATGCCTCTAAGGACACAAATCCCAAGGGAAAGCAATAATATGTGAATTTGTTCAAGGATATTTGCTTCTCCTAAAGGGTTTGATATTTGATGCTCATGTTGAATGTTGGTTTTCCAACATTTTGTTTTCGATAAAATCACTTTGTTTTCAAACTGCAAGCAATATGACGTTCTAGCTCAATTGGTACATTTTTCTTGGTGGGCTTGCCTCATGCCCTTCATAGAAGAGATTATTTTACATGCAACCAAGGAAAGAGTATAAAGGTATGTTAAGAATGAAGTCTTAACCTCTATACTTTAACCAAGATTGGACATGGCAAGTAACTTCTTGGAATCTAAGTTCCAATGCACCACTTTGATAAACTCGCTCAATGGATCAATTGGTCACTACAAAACAAGGGTTATATTTCAGACTTTTCATTTGTGGAGATTGACCCATACGACGAGAATCCCCTTTTGGATCCATCTCATCAGAGCCAACTGCATGATACTGGCGTTTACTCCAATACCCATATTTATATCTTGATTGGAAATACTCTTGGCTTTAGAGTGTTACGATTGGTTGAGCTGTACCCTTGGGTGAGTAATTTTTCCCTAAGGAAGGCCCTCTAAGATAGACGAAAGTGAATAAATTTATTCATAGTTTGATCAACCTTCGTTTAGAAACAAAGGGAGAACACAAGCAATAAGTTTACTCACACTCACAAAATGTTTTGTTCAATTTTAAACCCAAATCGAAGTGTGGAGGTAATATTTTATGCAACTTAATGTCATCAAAAAAAAATTTGATTCTCAAGATCATCGTGAAGTGCGACAGAAGTGCATATTCCTTTTTAAATGAGATTACTTTGCATAAGAGATTACAAAACATGAATAATACATGTTCATTTTAAGCCTCAAAACAATGATTCAAATTGTTTTAAGCACCAAAGGAAATATGAATATTTGATTGTCCAATTTGTTAACCAAAATTGTAAAACTAGTGCGTTTGACTAAGTTCTTTTTAAGCCCCTTTGTCACGAAAATAAAAATGTTCCTTTTAAGAGCCCAAAACAGGTGAGTTATCCTAAAACAGAAAATTAAGGCATAAGGTGGAATCTCCAAGCATTAAAAAATGCTTTGTTGATTTCAAGCTCCAATTTCTGATTTTTCTTCAAATTAATTTGACCTGTGATCTATCCAACTTGATGTGAAGTACCTAAAAAAAAATAGTTATAATGTTAAAAATCAGATTTGAAGGATCTCCATATGATAAAAGATAGAAAAACAAACAAGCATGACAACACGTCTTATGTATTAAAAAAAATGATCTACAAGTTTTTTATTAGATTAAAAGACTACACTTTTCTCAACAAATTCAAATCCTATAATGTTAGCTCAATTTTTTTTGTGTTAAATCTATGTAATTAGCTCAGAATAGACCACCATTGATTTTGTGTAGCTAGCAACAATAAATGATAAACGCATTATAAAATGATAATGGTGAAAACAACTTAATGGAAAATGGAAATAATAAATCTGTAGACAATAATGCAGTCCTCAATCTATTCAATGCAATCAATGAAGTCATCCTAGGCCATGTCATCATTTTCTTCATTTCACCCTATGCTCCCTTAGCACAAAATTCCCATAAGATGCCCTTGCAACACATGTCCTCTTTTATTTCATTCCTATTTCATCTTTACAGAGAACGCCTTTACCATAGTGAAGTGTAATCATTAAAATGTTAGCATATAAATTTAAAAACACAAAAAAAAAATTATTTACCATTGATGCTTTCAAGAGACGTTCATTAATTTGTTTATCATCCAAAACACTTTTAAATAAAGCTGATTTATTGATGGCAGGCGTCAGATGAAAGTTTTCAATGCTCAGGCATCAGAAACGAAACACTTAGGAGCACACATCTGAGAATTTCATGTGTTCTCTCAAATTTCAAGCAAGTAGGTAAGAAGTGGTTGAATCATAAATAGCGCCCTGTATTGATGACGTGGTTTGGCATTCCAAAGCTAGAATTTTTTAGCAAACAAAGATCTTCTTGGCTCATTCAAGATCTGAGAATTGTACATTAGCTTGAAAGTCTCTTTCAAAACATGTCCTTTCAAAAGTAAATCGATGCATGACATTTCAAGAGAAAGACATCTTTGTTTAGACAAACTTGATACATGACTCTTCAAGAGACTCGTTTCACTTCTCAGCAAACACGTCCTTGTTTCTTTCGTTTCTTCTTAACAAAACTCATCCAATAGTTTGTAATCTGAATGTAGTTTGTAATCTGAATGTTAACAAATCATTCTCTCCATTTTTTAGCCATTTCTAATGTGTTGTAAGCATTTACTTTTTAGACACCCGTGCATATGTTTTGTCAATAAAAAGCTTTAACATATTTTATCCTGCTTCTTCATTGGGGATTTAATGACCTCTAAATAGTCAACTAATTGGGCTGGTGAATACAAATGCAATGTACCTTAAATGAGCTGGATTCAGATCGCACCAAATGCAATCATCATTCAAATCTGGTGCATTAAATGTAGAAGATAGTCTACCTTTATTGAGCTAGATTCAGATCGATGACCAAGAACAGTGCATTGAAAGGAGAAAAAAAGCATGACTGTTGCAATCAAACCTCACCTAATTTTTTTATTTTCCTAGCTAGAATCATTTTCCTTGATGGTTTGCAAGATACACGCAAAATGTATTCATTGAAAGGATTTAGAAATTTTTGAGCAAATGTAGTTACAGGTTAAAAGGAAAATTCCCCAACTCCTTTCACATCCTCCCTCCCTGGTACACGTGCATGCAAGACGTGGAAGCATAGATCAGGTCACATGAACAATTTGATAGGATATAACACGTGGAAGCATAGACAAGTCACATGAACAATTTGACAGAATGCCTCACAGAAAAACTATGATATCAGGGAATGCGGTGATTGTAGGATGTGCACAAAATGTCTTTATTGAAAAGGTGTTAGAAACTTCAAGAAAACACTATTGTAGTGGTGTAAAGCCGTATTCCCTAGCCTTGACCGATAGTCTCTGCCTACCTACGCTCAGCATGGGAGATTTAAAACAGGGTATGCACATCCATGAAGAGCATAGCAAATGGAGATATTTTTTCAGATTTTATAGTTGGAGATACGTTGGCAAATATAGTAGGCAAGATAGAAAAGGCCAGCAAACTCTCTGACAAAAGTCTCTTAAGAAATAAATTCATAGATTTTACGGATAAACATGCAACTCATGGCTTGAAAGAATGAAAAAGATGCCTTGAGAATGTGAACTATGTGACAAAATTCCCAAGGAGATGTGCTTTCAAGCAAATATCATTGGCAGGTGTAAAGCACAATTTCACAACCTTTTAGCATCCTCCCTGGTTGCGCACAGATGGGAGCTTTGAAACAGGGTATGGGTGTCTAACAAGGCATAAATAATGGAGAAATTTTAATAGACACTGTATTTGCAATCACCCTAATAGACGTTGTGTGATAAATGTGGATGCATTGACAAGGCGTGTTGACTGTTGAACAGAGGGCAGCGGCGAACAAGTATGAATCAGGTTGCTTAAGGAAGAAACATTGATCCCATAGCAAACAACGATTAAATGAAACAAGTAATGAATGTCTTACCAAAAGTGATTAAACAAACAAAGAGGTAGATGTACTATGATTTACATTGGTGTTCCTTTCTGCAGTCCTAGGTAGGCCTCTCCTATCCATTTGTAGTGAACACTAGACATATTTGAATGAAATGTGAGCTATGCTAGGTTATTTTTCAACTAAGGAAAAAAAAGAATACATCGTAGCAGAAATAGAATATGTCTCTTCAAATAAAAATCATGTCCTCTCCCTTAATACAAAAGCAATTCTATGACTGCAGCATCCATGCTATAGAAAAATATATTGATGTTTTTCACAACACTAGTTATAATCCAAAAACTAAATACAAATTCATGTTTGACAGTTAAAGAAATGTTTACCCCAGCAATGAGCTTTATTTTCATTTGAAAAATGATGAAACGAAAGCTATTTTAGTTTTATTCTTTTTTCTAAAAGTGATTTTAACAGTGTAGATCATTCAATGAGCTAATCATGATAAAAGTTAAACATGTAAAATAACACAAAAGCTGAGAAATGCCCAGAAACCTGTGAGCTAAAGTAACTTGATTTATATCTATTAATGATTATGAGTCAAAACAAAAGTTGTTAATGAACTCATTTAGAAATATCATTACTTACAACCAAAGCCAAAAATCAAGCAGAGTAATTCTTAAGAAATTGTAAGCAACATTCAAATGCATAGTTCAATCTCATAAAGATGATTTTTTATAAGCACAAAATATCAAATGATTTTAATCCACCATTAAATGTATACTATGTAAATGAAATAGATCATACTGAAGCTGGTATAAAACAATAATGAAAATGAGACAATCTGAAAACAAGATTTCATAGAGCATATGCCCTCCTTCTAGCACCAAAATGTAGA
This sequence comes from Sequoia sempervirens, assembly GCA_007258455.2. Taxonomy (NCBI): domain Eukaryota; kingdom Viridiplantae; phylum Streptophyta; class Pinopsida; order Cupressales; family Cupressaceae; genus Sequoia; species Sequoia sempervirens. Next base: position 793,447,763 of record VDFB02271358.1, read on the forward strand.
TGCAAAATTTGTAAATGGTTAGTATTTTAAAACCAAGCTAATAATCAAGCATCCATATGAAATAATAAATCATGTTTCTAAATTCAAAGAAATTACAAGATAAACTAAAGCATATAAAACATGAAATAAATCCTATTTCATATTGAATTGGTGCTATTGTTGAAAATAGCCCTTTCCCAATCCTTGATAGATAAGCTAAATGATCCAATGCCTTGAGATGGAGTGGATGGGAAAAATAAAATCTCAGTTTAAGAGAGTGACTTTGCAAGATATTGTGGAGATGAAATGATAGAATTGTGGAATGGATGAACAAAATCAGTTCTCAGTTTAAGAGAGTGACCTTGCAAGAGATGTAGCTGTTTTGATCAAGAATGAAGCCTCTATTTGTATATTTTCTTGATGAGAGATTGGCCAAATGGATGAATGTGGGACTAAAATTAGACCAATGAAAAGAGGCCACTTTTCAACTTGCCATTGGTTGAGGGATGTGCAAGATTTGGGAAATGTGCCCAAGAGGGGGAAATTTTAAATTCAAATTGTGAAATAAATGTTGAGTTTGACTTGTGCAAGGGACATGTAAGAGCCATGTAAGAGCTCATAAATGACTTGTTGGATGTACATTTCCACTTGTTTTTGAATTCAAACTTGAGGGAATATTCCTCAAAGATGCCATGTTGAGTGAAAATGCTGATTTTAATAAATCAATAAATGGATTTATTTGTGCAAGTGGGAATATCTAGATGATGTGATTGGTAGTTAGGTTAGGCTAATTAGGATTAGATTAGCTTAATGATGATTAAGATGATTTTGACCTTTTGACTTGAATATTTGGATTTATTTAAATCAAAGAGGGATGAAATATGCATTTTGATTTTAATTAAATAAAGTTTTATTTATTTAATTAAAGGATGATGTGAGCCTTTGATTTATTTAAATGACTAACCTTAGGACTAAAGACCTGATTTACCTGGTGAATGGATTTGTTGTGTTCGATTTATTTAATGAGCGGATGAATATGACCTAAGTGGATAATGCTAATTTCATGTGTCTACACATTGGTTTAAAGAGGGGAAAAATATAGACACATAAAATATACATGCATCTAATCTTGACTCACTAATTCCATATCATCCCTTTATCACATATTCGCCAGATCAATTAAATAAATCAAGTTTATTTGATTAATCTCCTACGTCATTTCTTTAATTAAATAAATTAGTTTTATTTAATTAATCTCCTAAAGTTCCTTCATTTAATTAAATAAATCCAAATATTTAATTAAAATCTCTAGTGTTATTTATCTTCTCATTTAATTTAAATAAATCCAAATATTTAAGTTGAATGTCACAATCACCTGATCATCATCTAAGTTAATCTAATCCTAATTAATCTAATCTAATTACCCATCAAATCCTCTAGCTTTTCCCACTTTCACAAATAAATCAATTTATTAATTTATTAATTCATCATTTTCTTTCAACATGGCATCTTTGAGGAATATTCACCAAATTTTAATGTCCCCCAAGTTGACATGTACATCCAACAAGGCATTTATGAGCTCTTACATGTCCCTTTGCAAAGGTCAAACTCAACATTTAACTCTCAAATTCAAATTTTAAATCTCCCCCTCTTTGGCACATTGACCAAAATGTGCTCATTCATCAACCTCTCACATGTTGACAAGTGTCTCCTTCCTATTGGTTGGTTTTTAGTCCCACATCATCTATATTTGGCATTCTTCTATCCTTCTTGGCTATAAATAAGGAGCCTCTCTATTGTATCAAGCATCCACAGCTTGATCTACAATCTCATGCAAAGTCACTCTCTTCAATTGAGAACTTATTTTGTCCACTTCACTCTATCTTCAAGGGATTGGATCATTTGAGTTTTAAGAAGGATTTGGAAACGGTCACTTTGCACAAGTGACACCAATCCAATATGGGATAGGTATTCAATATCTATTTCATGCTTTTAATTAGCATATTTTTCTATCTTGTTCATAGTATCAAGCATGTTGAATTATTCTATAGGGATATCACTCTATTTGTTTGTTTCAAATTCATCTCATGACAAATGTGGTATAATACTTTAGACTTGCAGATTTTGTGGTATACAATATCCATCTAGCAGCATCCTTGAGAGATGAGGAAAAACCAAGATTTCCCAAAATTTTCATAGAAAAACAAATTAACTTTGCTTGGTCATATGCTGACATGTCTGTTGATTCAAAAGTTATCATGCATCATCTATCATTACCTACATGAGTAAAACTAGTCAAGCAAAAGTTGAGAAAAATTCACCCATATATCACCCTATTGGTAAAGGTAGAGTTGAATAAATTGTTAGATGTAGGATTCATCAGACCCATTAACTATGTTGAGTGGATCTCCATTATAGTACCAGTATCAAATCCTGACATCATTCACATACGCATAGATTTCTAAGATCTTAACAAAGCTTGTCCTAAGGATGATCTTCCTCTGCCCAATATAGATATCATAGTAGACTTGATAGTAGGACATGGCATGCTATCACTGATGGATGGATTTTTTGGGTATAACCAAATCAAAATAGCCCTAGAAGATCAAGATAATACAACCTTTACTTGTCACTATGTCGTTCGGCTTGAAGAATGTAGGAGCTACCTACCAACATGCCATGACAAGAATATTTTATGATATGATGCATACTTTCATGGAAGACTATGTAGATGATTTATTAACCAGATCATATACCGGGGAAGGACATTTGGAGATCCTAGATAAAATTTTCACCAGAATGGAGAAATTCAATGTATGGCTAAATCCTAAGAAATGTGGGTTTGGGGTGACATCAACGAAACTCGTAGGTTACATAGTATCATAAAAATGGATTGAGGTGAACCTAACCAAAATCAAAGCTATTATGGAAATCTCATTTCCAAAGAACATTAGTCAACTCCATTCTCTACAAGGGAGGTTTCAATCAATTCATAGGTTCATTTCACACTTGGCCGACATGACTCATCCCTTCACTCATCTGCTACATAAAAATGTTTCCTTTAGATGGGATGATCAATGTGAAGGAGCCTTCAACCATTTGAAACAATATTTAATGAATCCACCTGTCCTAGTACCACCATCAAAAGGAAAGTCATTACTGTTATATATTTATACCATACAGACATCATTGGGAACTCTATTAGCACAAGAATATTCAACAGGGAAAGAATGAGCAATTTATTACATCAGTAAGATACTAAATAGCTATGAGATCAACTATACTTCCATTGAAAAATATTGTCTACCAGTAGTCTTCGCTACCCAACAACTATGACACTACATGCTAACTCATACCATCAAATTAATAGCTAAGATTGATCCTCTTAAATATCTCCTCAACAAAGCAAACCTAATCAGGAGATTGGATAAATGGGTCATGATACTTAGTGAATTTGATATCCAATATGTAGATAGGAAAGCAATAAAAGGACAAGCAATTTGTTGACTAGTTAGTAGAGGAACCATTACCAAATAATCATCCTTTACACATTGAATTTCTAGATGTTGATGTTCTTACCTTGGCTGCAAGATAGTGGACATTGTACTTTGACAAATCACACACCCAACATGGATCATGAGCCAAAATTCTATTTTTCACTCCACAAGGACATACCATAACAAAATCATACAGACTGATGTTCCCTTGTACCAAAAACATGGCAGAGTATGAAGCATTAATTATTGTTATCAAAATAGTTGTAGAGTAGAAAGTCCTAGAATTAAAAGTGTATGGGGATTCTCAGTTGGTCATTAACCAAGTCAATGATGATTATCAAACAAGGGATGACAAATTGATGCCTTACAAGAGAATGCTAGATGATTTCAAGAAATATTTTGTGGATATCAAATTTGAATAGATTTCAAGAGGGGACAATAAATCCATTGATGTCATGGGTATTATTGCTTCCTTGTTACAAATTCCAAAGGAAAGAAGCCATTATGAGTTCATGGTGGAAAAACTATTTTCCCCTTTCTATGATGATACAAAATCCCATGTTATATGTCACCTATTTGATATCAATACCTCAATCTACAGTGAAATTTATACCTACTTAAAAGATAACACTCTTCCACTTGACTTGTCATGAAACCAAAAATGAAATTCCATTCACTAAGTCGCTCGATATACACTTATGTACTATACTATCGAGGACTTGATGGAACTCTCTTACGAGGTTTGGAATGTGATGAGTCTGAAATAGCTTTACGAGAAGTTGATGAGCAGGGCCTATGGAACACATTCAAGTGGCCTAACCTTCTCCAAGAAGCTCATTCATTTAGGATTATTAGCCAACTATGGAAAAGGATTCCTTCCAATTTGTAAAGAAATGTTAGAAATGTCAGATTCATGACAACCTCATCCATGAACCAACTCTAGAAATTCAACCTTTTGCATCCACATGGACATTTTTTTAATGGGGACTAGATCTTGTTGGTAAAATTCATCCATCTTAACCAAATGAACACAAGTTTATCATCACTACTACAAAATACTTCACAAAATGGATTAAGGCTCTTCCTTTAACAAACATCATGGGAAAGCAGATTTCATCATTCATCCTCATCTACATCATTTGTCGGTATCACATTCCCCAATCCATAGTCACTAACAATAGAAGACCTTTCAAAAATCAAGACATGAAAGAATTGTGTGAGAAGTTAAATATCCAACATAAATTCTCTACACCATATTATCCCCAGGGTAATGGTCAAGTAGAGGCTTCCAACAAGACTATTCTAAAGATTTTGAAGAAAATTGTCAATGACGCAAGATGTGATTGGAACGTCCAATTAAACCCTAGTTTTTGGGTGTACCACACCAGTATTTGCATGCCCATAGGAGCTACACCATATGCTTTGGTATATGTGTCTGAGGCAACTGTACCTATTGAAGTTGAAATACCATTGCTCCAGGTTTCCTTGAAAGGTACCATCCCTAATGAAGACTATCGAGTTTCAAGATTGCAAGAACTAGAACTATTATATGAGTGATGCCAACATGTAGTGAATTACTTGAAAGCCTACCAACAACGAATGTATAGAAGTTACAATCACAAGGTCAAACCCAGAACATTCCAAGTTTGTGACTTAGTGTTGAAGGAAAACCCACATAATCAACAAGATAGTGAGAAGAAAGGAAAATTTGAACCAAATTAGATGGGGCCTTTTTTCATTGTATTAGTTTATGGTTTAGGAGCATATCAACTGTCTAAGCTAGAAGGGGATCAGTTTGAGGAACCCATGAACATTCTTCATCTCAAGAAATTCTATGCGTAATTTAGTCGCTACATCTGTAAAAGTCCTAAAAAAATGGTCACCTTGGTGAAAATCTAGAAAACAGGCATCATGGTGACAACAAAAAAATCAAAAAGTGAAAAAATTCAAAAAATCAAAAAGTTGAAAAATACAAAAAAAATGAAAAAATGAAAAAAGGTAAAAAAAATCATAAAATCTGAAAAAGTGCAATAAAAGCAAGTGGTGAAAACCTAGCAACAGGCGCTATTTGTGGCATTCTAGCTTCTTCCTCTATGGAAATGTGTGTTGATCACTGGCTTGGTACCGTTACCTTTTGTATCCTTCACTCAAGATGCATATGCATACCTTGTCATGTTAGTCATGTCTCACCTTGGTTTCTTGAAAATTATACATATTTGTAATAAACTAGCTTGTTTGCCACTGGGGGAAAAATGTTGAACTCGCTAGGGGCAACAAATCTTGAGCTTGAACCAACAGACAAACAATAGCAGGAAAAACATAAATAAAAAATTGATCATAGTGACATTAAACATAAAACATCAATCACCATCAAAAACACATCAAACATCCTTGTCCCATCAAAAAATCCAAAAATAAGTTGAAAATCAAAAAATCCATAAAAAGGTCAAAAATCCAAAAAATTCAAAAACAAAGTCACCTTGTTGAATTGTCTTGTCATAGTTCATTGTAAGTAAGTGTCTATTCATATCATAGTCCTATAGATCGGTTGAGTCAGTCGAACTACGTGGTCTCTATGTGTATAACGTAGGCAAGGATAATCTTTGATCAGCCCCCGAGGCCTATAGGATAGGTCTTTAGCTTAGGATCTTGGTCAAAATCTCAGAAAACACCTAAAAATTAGATAATTGAAAAATCCCAAAAGTAGCATAAAGTCAAGGTTACAAGGATGATGTTATTCTGAATCATGGTTCTACCACTCACACATGAATGTTCAAATTGTTTGCATTATGATTGATGTTATAATTTATTAGGAGAAATTCAAGGATGTCAAAGAACTAGAAAAGCTATTATGGAGAATGATATTTTCTTTGTGTGTTGCTTGTGAGTTAATCATTATTACTATTATAATCATTGTGAGATGTGCTCTACAAAGTATCACTAATGACATTTTGAATTCACATAAGAAAATAGTTAACTCTTGTCTATTTACGCAAGGAATGGTCAGGTCATCTTGGTTCAATTATACCTAGATGCTTGTGTTAACTTTCACTATCAAATATCATGGAAGTAGTACTTAGGTCATCATTGTTCAATTATACCATTGATGTTTGTACTCACTTTCAATATTTCAAAGGCTCAATGATGACAATAAGCACAATAAATCACTGGGATGTCACTATTGCATTATTAGAATTTAACGTCTAGGTTGCATTTATAGTTAGTTTTTTATTATGGAACAAACAAGTTTTGAAGGGACCCGAAACCCTTTACAAAAAAAATTTGAATGGATCTAGAAACCACAACTTGAAGCTTGTCAAAAAATAAAAACAAGAAAGCACAGACAACCAAGGATAAAAAGGAAACCAAGGCCAATGAACCACAATTGACTACAAAGCCACAAGAGCCAATAGCCAGCCAAAAACTAGCCCCCAAGCAAGAACCATCAAGATTTTCATTTAGAGTTACTCTTGTGGGACCAGAGAGTCATGTCAAAAGGAGGCTTAGAGGAATTCTCTTTCTTTTCCTTTATAGCAATCCATCCCTCTTCCACTTGCGCTACCTTATCAAGCCAAGCCAACACACCATTATCCTAAAGAAGAATATCTAGAGCCATAGTCATAGAGATTTGAATCATGTTCCTCCCTGTAGGTGTGGCCCAATTAGGAGAACTACCTAAAATGATAGCCAAAGCACCTTTACTAGAAGTGGTAGCCACAGGTCCAGTCTTGATCTCTTTAGGGGTTTCAACATTGTAGTCTTGCATAGCAGCAATAACCCCTCCATTTGAGTCTGGAGAGGATGCCCCAAGGCCATGTGAATCTAAAGTAGCCACCTTAGAAAAACTCCTAGGTTGCTCAACTTTCTTCTCAACCGTATAATGTTGCTGAGAAGCGCCATTCCACCATGTAGTCTTCATGGATTTTTCCTCAAAACCAAATTTTACAACAACATGACTTATTTTAAAACATCTTCTGCAATGAAAGGGAATCCCCTCATAGTCCAGAGATTGGACCCAAGATCCCTTAGAAGATTTAACAATCTCAATAGGCAACCCTTTTCAGACATCTGTTTCGACTAGTATGTGGGAAAAGGTGAAATGAAAAATATCATAGGATTCATCATCCACCAAACAAAAATCACCAATGGCTTCACCCACTTCCTCTAGAAGAGGATCAGTCCATGAGTGGAGGGGGAGATTAGGCAGCCTAACCCAAATAGGGATCTTATTGAAAGATTCAAAAGTAGGGTTGAAATCAGAATGCCACGACCTATGCATCAACAAATGTTTATCCTCCTAGCTAAAAAAATTATCACATAAAATTATATTTGTATCCTAAGCATTCTCAAACTTGGCAACAAAAATCCCTTAGCCATGGGGAAAATATGAACTTTACCAAAAATTAGAGGCTCCCATTCATGAGAGATCCAAGAATGTAGTTAAAGGAGGCTAGGCCAAAAACCCCTAAACCGAAAGATCATGCCATGAATAGAAAGCTCAGTGACAGTATCTTCTATTTCTTCAATTGTTTCCACCTTTAGATCAATTGAGATGGCTGAAGCAATAGGGATAAAACCACCAAATGATAGTCTGCCATGCCCTAGTTTTAGGATCATCGCCCATGAAGCAAAGCCACTACTCTTTTCACACAAAACACTAGCCCTCAAAGCTCCCATTGTTGCCTTATCCTGCAACCTAGCCCCACCATGGAGGTCTCCTCCCTCACCATTTCCAGAGGCACAAGCCGCAACTGACTTAGCCACAGTCATCTTAGCTCTCGCCATAGACATGCACAGTTGCATTCATATTTAGTTGTTGTAATGGAATTTATAGGTTTCTCCAAGGCTGATCTTATTTCTATAATTAAGAGATTGAGTAAATTTTACATTACCAAAGAAAACATCATTTACAAGCATGAGCATTAGGACATCAATCATTGCATTATCATACCATCTAGGCATTCATCTAGGTCATCAATTTTCATCATAAAAAACCAAGAAAAAATAATGCACTGATCATATCATTTTCGTCCATATACATTTAGTCATACATCCTAGGTATCAACATATGTAAACTATCATTCATTCATCATTTCATACATGCATTAGATCATAATATTTGCATAAAAAAAACATAAAAACATAAGTTCCCATCCATATCATACATCCATAAAACCATATAGAATCATTCATTATTAGGATCATTCATCTTTGCATTAAAATCCATCACATCATTCATCATTACATTAGAAAAATATAAAAACAATAGCAGATGGACATTTTCATAAAACAATATGATCATAACACATATTGCATTCATAACACATATTATATCATCATCATAAAGCATTGCATAACATACATGATACATTCGTCATAAATCAACACATAAACACATGGGATCATCATCATCACTACACATATATCTTAAAATATGTCAAATATAAAAGGATATTTGAATTGCAAGAAATACAACATCAAAATGGTGATAACTTCAAGAGTCTATGTATACATCACATGATATAGCATAAGCCAACTAAAACTATGTGGTACTGCCTCCATATGCTACTGGCCTCATTAAACTGATACCCCCTACTAAACTTTAGGCACTTGCACCTAGATCCATCTGATCCCTTAGTAGTGGATGTGTCACACCAATGCTCACTATTTGAGATTGTGATATGCTCATCCGAGATCTACTAAAGCTCTCTCATCGCTCAAGAGGAACCAACTCATGATATCGATCTCTATAAAACTATGCCTCCTCAGAAGTGTGACATATCTCTCAAAAATAATCAACAAATCTCATGGCCATAGCATCTTGCTGTTACCTCTCCATAATGGCCTATATCTACTCAGCCCATCATCGTAGTGCATCCCTCATAGTGGTTAATTCCACAACCTACCCCTGTACCTGTACCAATTTTTGTCAAGAAACATTCCTCTCAGCTGTCAACATCTGAATCTGTCCCTCAACTTGTAGGAGTTGTTCCTATACCTGAGTCAATAGTTGGTATGCACCTCTAGCTTCTCTTGTACCTATGTCAGCTACCCCTGAATAGTCTAAACCCATGTGTGCAAAGTAGTGATTTGTGACTATTACTGCTAAGAAGGAAAACATATATGTACACATTGTTGTGATGCTGCCACCAAAGATCACCTCCTGCAAGGCACTTTGGCATTCAAACTAAGATGTACACCACCTCGTCAATCTCCTCCACCATTATCATCACCTCCATCATCCCCTCCATCATTCTCACCACCCTCATCTCTGCCATCTCTTCCTCATCGCCATCTAGGTGGTCTCCCCTCATCATCCTCAAATGTTGGCATAGGCTCATCAGGACTCGAAAGCCTTAGAAAAAGATGCTGACCAAATATACTATGTACTTGTCGCTCATGTATCACTTGAAAATATCTACATGATAATCCAAGATCACTGGTTGTAAGTGCAGGTACTCATCACATGCAACATGATAAGACAATTTCAGTCCCCACTCAGTCATATATTGTTGTTTGGGGGCATATAGGGTTGGTCCCTGCGGCATCCCCTAAACTCTACCATACTACCTTAGAACTCTTAGTAATAGGAATCTCTCAATAATATATTTAGTTTGTACAATAAGGTATCTAGCAGTCATGAAGTAAGGAACCTCTAAGTGATCCTCTACCCATTACTTACAATCTACATATGGTCACCAAGTAACTACATCCAGGTCATGAAGCACCCATCTCTAATACTCTAGCTTTCCCAACTTATGGTAGACAACTGTACCTGCATAACCATGATGTAAGGCCTCTTGAATGGCCAAAATCTATCTGTCTTTGGCCATGTAACTACAATATACTCCCAAGCCCAGACCTAAAGTAATGTAACCCCAAAGGACAAGCTAGATCCTCTCAAATAAACAACTTGGTGCAGATCATGATATAAGTGTGCAAGCAAACAAGATCCCCAAGAAAATTGAGTCCCAAATTGGATCATTTGCTCCAACGTATGACCCCAACCAATGGAAAATCCCTTTTCTCTCTTGTTGGGACATAAGAAGTCATGGAAAAATCCTACAAGAATGAAAGGAAAAGGGACATCACTAAAAAATATCTCCAACAATGACATATCCAGCATCCAGCAATCTAATCATCATGGAAAATCTAATGTAACACATTTGTACCTCCTTTCTCTGTAGAATCATAGGTCACAATGACTCCAACTACAAGAATCCTCAAAATCCTATACACATCCTCTGGCATCACAGTCATCTCTCCAGTAGGAAAATGGAAAGTGTTGTGGTCGCTATGCCACTTCTCTGCCAATGTTGTCACCAATCCCTAGTTAATCCTAACCTAGGGCATATCAATCAATGAAGACAACCAACATCTCTCAACAATGTCTCTCTCAACATGAGATAGCTATGGAATCATCTCCCATGTCAGAAAAGTGACTCTCGAGACTGAAGATTATCTAAATCTATCTCCTATCATTTTCAAACATCACAAATCAACATATCAATCAAATCAAATAAGAAAATCAATCAATCAACCTATCAATCCTATTAATATTTTCATCAAATCTCATCAACATGTTGTTTTGATTCTCTCCTATCACGAGGTCAAAAAAACATCAATATTATTATATCTCGCCTATCATGAGGTCACTAAATCATCTAGTCTATCATTAACACCTAATCATTGGCTGACACGATTGAACATCACAAATTTCAAAGAGAAAAATTACAAAATATTCAATCTTGACTAAAACTGCTAGAACAGACCTTCAATGTGCAAAAAGGGGCATAAGCACCATTCTATGATATGTAAGGGCCATTTCAAGTCAAAACGCCAACACTCTCCCCTGATGTGCCAAGGAACCAAGATGAAGTGCCATTTCATGAAAGCGCTGGAGAAATCCTTGAAAGTGCCAAAGAATCCAAAAGAAGCACCATTTCATCCAAAGCACTAGAGAATCTCTCCGTCGCAAATTTTTTTTTGGTGAAAGTGCCATTTCCTAAAATTGACCTATGGATAGCTTGGAGATGCCATTTCAGACCTCCTAGGAGCTAAAACTAAAAATGTTGGAACAAATCTTAGAAGCGCCAAATAATCTCTCTGATGCACCAAAACATTTGGTGAAAGCACCAAAACACCTAGCCTAAGCACCACAAAAAACTTTGAAAGCACCAAAATGTCTTGACATTGAAAATCTGAATTGAAAACATGGAAATTTTCATTTTAAGATCACAAATGTAGGTTCCAAAATTCCTACTAGAGTTCTATATCCCACTGGCCGATTATGTTGCTGCACCCGCTCAAATCGATGTGTCTACAGAGGGATCACCATTTTGCTCAGAAGCTCCAAAATTCTCTCCCACTTCAAACAATTTTCAAATTACAATTTTCACAAATGAACTTCTTTTCACTTTTTACCTCTTAATAAAGGTAATTAAAGGAGTGATTTTGGTGGCATTGTTTTAATTTCCTTTGAGGGGCAATTAATTGGGCCAACTTACAATCTTTCATATCGGGAGATAAATCACTGGAATATTATCAAATCAGGATTTTTTCATCATCATCATCGCAAATCAATTGAAATTTTAAAATATCATCAAAAAATCCTTTATGATCACAAATTTATCAGTTTATCTCCTAAGGCGGCATATAGTTGTAATCTCATGAAAATCATTGTCTGGGTCATCGTTAAAATTTTTGGACGCACTAATAAATTTTTCTTTGAAGTAATGCGTAAACACATCATTTCAAAGAGGGGAAAAATTTATACACTTAAAATTGGTCTAGAAAATATTAATTAAATATTGATTATTTAATTAATGGAATCTTTATTCTTCTACTATATAAATAAATTGAAAATTTAATTAAAAAGTTCATATTTTCTTAATTCCTCTATTTTAATGGATTCCTTCTCATTTAATTCAAAATTTTAAATTTGAATTTCACCACATTTCTACATACTCTTCTAACTACCTTCCAACTCGCCCTCCAGCTAACCATGTGGCACATGAAAATAATTAGCTTTATTTTCTAAAATGAATATTTTTTCTCAACAAATTTAACCACCTTCAAGGCACATGGATTCTTCATCCAAATGATTCCTCCTTACACTTGACAAGATGGCTTTACTAAAGGCGAAAAATTGTCTTGTTTTCTCCATCCTTCTCATTCTTCACCATCGATTTCTTGAGATCAAATGCCAATGATTCATGGCTACCAACTCACCCAATGCCTTGGAAAAATTTATAAATTGAGGCTCATTCATAGCTTTTTCAAGAAGGATCATTTGCATAATATTACTTTGCAAGAATTCATACATGTTTTAAGAGCTTAGTTTTCATTTTCAATTCAAAATTTAGAATATATTATTAATTTAGATTAGAATGATGGCTCCTTTAGCATTTAGAATCATTCACACACCACTTATATTAGTTTAATTATGTTCTACATTATTTTTATGTCATTTGTATATAGGAGTCCATTTCATCATGTCATTTGATCATTTCATCCACCTAAATCATTCAATCATCTAGATGTAGACTTAGATTTTGCATTATAGAGAAATAGGCTACTCGTTTCTTAGATGAAATCTCAGTGATTTGTGCAAGAATAAGATTTAAGAGCATAAATTACTAAGACATTTGATATTATAGGAAGATGAGAAGTTTCTAGGGAATTTTGTTATTGAATTATGTTTGATTTAGTTATATTTCCTTACTGCAATACTTTCCATCTAAGTGTGTTGTTTTGATATAATTCAGGCATATTTTCTAACACACATATACAAAATAGCAAATGTATCTTACCATTTTTGGTTATCTCACCCGGTGGACCACCATGAGTTATGTCGCCCCAAAGTGAGTATGCATCCTATTTTTCAAACAATCAACCTAGATCTAATCCATAATGAGCTAGATAAATGATCGAAGCCTTCATTCCATTTCATCACCATACATGTTCTTTTGTTCATATGTTTGGTTTGCCATGAGATCTTGATTTTGGATGCCTGATCATCCCTCTTGGTTATTGTTGTTTCATCTTACCAACATATGTACATTAGGATCCCTCTCGATGTGCATGTTGGGCTACTTTAGCTAGAGTTTGAAGAAAGTTCATCCTCTCACTTAAATGGGGGCTTAATGTGTGACCAAATAATGTATCTTTGACATTTTTTATGCTTACTTGAGTCTTTCTAATGGGATTTGGCTTGATTTTTCCTAGGTATAATGTTGTAATGTGGTAAAAACATTCACATTAGCGCTTAAACATTCAAATTATGGTGTCTTGTGAAGGTGTTGTGAATTGTTGTAAAACATTTCTATATTTTTTTATACTCTTTGTTACAATTCACCTAAAAATCACCTTTTTATCACTTATTAAGTCCTATTTGAAGTGTTGTAAAGTCTTGTAATGAGATTTTATGCTTTTCTAGGCGTAATTTCACTATTTCAACCCTTTCTCATGTCTAAATGACCCCTTTTTACAATTTACTATCATTTTCTAGTGTGTTGTTAAGGATATTCATATTGGACAACATTTCAAGCCCCAAAATTCTTGAAACCCACTTAATTTGCTTAAGTGGGACTAACTCACCAATAGGGGCAACTTAGTCCATTTATGCACAAAACTCAAAATAATTTTAAATTCCTAGCTAGATTTTGTACTCTAGCCCTTGAGATCAGCTCGTGATGTGTTACTTTTAGGAAAATTTAGTAAAATCAAGTATAAATAAGGGCTTTTCACCTTATTTTACATCTACAATCATCTATCTGCAAATAACATATAATCTCTTGCACTCATTAAGTATTCAAGCAAATCAATCATTATCAAGTCAAGCTATAGGAGTTCTTCATTGCACATCTTCATATTTGAGAATCAATGGTGTGGTAAGTTTATGAAATTTACATTTGCATGTTATCTATTTATCACTCTCTTTTCTTCTCATTTCATTGTTTAGGGTTTGATTACCAAAGTGGGGTTTGACCAAGGAAAATCCCTATTCTCTATTCCTCAACCATTTTTTCCTTTGCATGTGACTTTTGTATGTAGATTGGTCACACATTAGGTGTTGAAAAGGGATCAAAAAGTGCACAAATTCAATAAATTTGTCACCTTATTTCAAGCTTGGAGAGAATTTCTACTCCATTTTATGCAAAATCAAGTACAAACACCCATCAGAAAAGGAAGTGTAGAACTGAGACTACAAGATTTTGTCCCAAATTTCCTTAAATATGTAGGAGGACTAAGTCACCACTAGGGGTGAATGAGTCTTGATTCCAGGCCTAAAAACCGATTTTGACATTTCTAGATAACCATTTGGTAGATTCCCATTTCAACAAAGTTTCCAAAAACTGGGACTAATTTACCCAAATTGGCCTAAGTGTCCCGATCAACATTTTAGTCAATTTTATAGGATTTTCGAATCTTCCAACATCAAAATTTTTATACCAGGTGCTCTTCTTCCATTATGTTCTATTATTTCATCATTTAGATACATTCTTAGGCATTTTTGCATATCACATTGTGTTTGAACCAACACTTTACATTTTCATAGTTTTGCATCATTAGATTACTTCAATTTCAAATAAAAGCATTAGGAAATATTAACTAGGAATAACATATCTCATTAACATAGACTTTGAGTGTAAACCCTTGCATTTTGGTCCCCCATCCAACTCCCTTTCTCCTTTTAGTTCAAAAATTCTAGGAGTAAAGCATTGTGAGGGGTCAAACGAAAATCACCATTTACATTTTGGTCAACTTGACTCTTTTGAACATTATTCCTTTATGATTTTCAAGAGAATACTTATTTTCACTTTGCATCTTTCATTGGTTAAAGTGACTCCTAGAGTTTTCAATTGCATTAGTGAAAAATTCCACATTAGCTTGCATTCTTGCATCAATTTTGCATTGAAAAACACAAAAAATCTGCACTTACATATTGTAGTTGCATTTGTGCATCTAAAAGACATAAAATTGCAATTAAAAGTACAAAAAAAATGAAAAAAAAATTATCAATAGGAATAAATCACCACCCTTGGTGATTTAGTCCTTTTACATATTTTGTGTTGCATCTTTTGGTAATTTTTGGGTATTTTCTATAATTTTGTTTTTTGTCTTTGTACTTTGTCAGACTTTTCTAATCTACTATTTCTTTCTATGTACCTTGGAATTTTACCCTATTCTAATATGCAAAATAACTAAAAAAGCAAGTGGAAAAATACTAAGAACACTTCAAAGATTAGCCTAAAGAGTGATAAAACAAGGAAAATAGATGAAATAAGATGTAAATTGATTTATACCTTCCTTGCTGTTGAAGACTCCTTGGTTGGCCCTTGATTTTGATGGATTTGTGTGCTCCTTCGATGGCTTTTTGATGTAGCTAGATGCAAGATTGAATATGCAAGATGATCAAAGTGGATGGCTAAATGATAGTGAATGATTGAGAATGTAAATTGGCAGCATAAGGTTACTCCAAATGAAAGTGTTAAAAATTCCCTTGAGGAGGGGATATTTATAGAAGAATTTGAATTCTCTAGAGAATTCAACGGTCAAGATTCATCCAGCAAGGTCAAGATGAAGGGATATGGTGAGTTGAGAACTCACAAGCCCTCACATCTTGACATGTGGATGGTGAACTGGCTGAGAGGAGGTGAGGTGTAAGTGAGGTGGCCAAAAGGTACATGAGGTGGAGGAAGGAAGAGTACCTTGCAAGTACATTGGGAGATGGGAAGAATCTTGGGTGAATAAAAGTGAATTAAAAATTCACAATGATTGGAAGAATCTGGTGGATAAGACAAGGTTCCCAAAAGGTGGGAATTTGTCACATGTGACTTGATGTGACAAGTCAAAGGTTCTAGAAGATGCATAGGAAAAGGGGATTCTTGGAGGAATAAAAAGGAATTAAAAATTCCTTGGGGGATGGAGAGAGTTGACCAAGGTATTGATTAAGATTAATTAATCAGTAATTAGAAGATAAATGAGGATTAGAAGCCAACTTGTAAAAGTTGGAGGATGTGACACATCCTAATCAAGGATTAGGCATGTGCACATCCCTAATGAAGAAATTAGGATTAGGATTAGATAAAAATGACATGTGAGGAAGTAAATAAATGTATTATTTATTTAATTTATTTGATGAAAGGAGGATTAAAAGAGTAAAGTATTTAATTATTAATTAAATACCTTAGGGATTTGGCAGAATTAAAGATATTAATTAAATAATAGCAGTATTACTTAATTAATGAAAATAAGATGAAGGGGGATGAATTTGGATAAATTAAGTGTCCAAATTTAGATGTCTACACTTTCATTTAATTTCTCTTTCATCATAGCCTTTTCATTTGATAAGATTTGGAATTATTTGAAATCCTGGGTAGACATGTCCAGTTGTGCCTTTGGCCATCATCCTAATGATCTTGATCCTATTCATGGTCCTCACACTCCTCATGATTGTACTCCTCATGATATAGAAATCATTGGAGAAGATGACAATAGCATGAATAATTTCTCCAATGAATGTCTTAATAACCTTCAATCCAATGCAGCCTTCTACCCATCCATGAGGTCACAAACTCTCCCTACTATTGCACCCCTTGATACACTTTCTTATCTTCATAATGCAATAATCAAAGGACCTAAGTTCCCTCCATCAGGTTGATCTAGTTCCTCTCAACAAGCACCTCCACAACTATTTTACAACAAAAAAGTTACAAACACACTAATCAACCTTGAGGAAACCTATGAAAAGGTATTTACTCAACTAAGAAAACAAGGTTGTGATACAATAACTGAAAATAAAATTCACCAACTCTTTGAACAAAAACCACAAGAAGAAGACACAATACAAATAGGATATCAAGATCCTCTTCACAACAACGAGCCTCCTTTTGAATATTGGAGACTTTGAGATGACAATAGAGTGATCTTTGATTCTACTCCTTACTTGAACATTGTCCTCCCACGTGAATGACCATTACTTGATTCTCATGACAAGGATTCTAGGATCCCCATGGGTCCTCTTCCTCATTCCATCCATGAAAAAGGAGAGTCTAGAAAATGAAAACCACCTTACAAATTGAAAAAACTCAAGTTTCCTACTGATCCTCCACCTGAATGTAAAAGGAAACTTCAATTTATTTTAAAAAAAGGCCTTATACTCTTTCCACCTATGAATAGGTTGGTTATCCGTTCTAAAGATTCTAACATACCATTTTTCAAATATCATCCTGTTCTTGGACACTGCACTAAATAATGTCAAACATTTAATGACATATCAAACATGTATCACTTCAGTGATATTGAATGCTTTCCCATCATCTATTAAGAACTAAACTCCTTTTATCATGACATAGTTGTAGAATTTTCCATTATCACTATTGCATGATTCCTCCCAACAACTTTCTTGGCTCATTTTGGTCTTCCATTCATTGTGGGAAAGAAATTTTTAGCCTTACCTTAGTAATGAATTTGTTCTTGTCTCTTAACTGCATTATTTCCCTTCCACTTACAATAATCAAGATTGAGAAGCCAATACCTCAATTAATGGTTGAATTACATTTTCCTTACTAGCTCCCTTTCCATTTTCATTTTTTTCATGTGTGTATCAAATTCCACTATATTGTATGTTTGATGTTCTCTCTCTTTGTACACTTCTTCTATTTATACCTATATTCTTCTATATGTCAAAATTTTTCCTTTTTCACTTTTTGTTTGATTTTTTCATTTTGGGGATGACCCATAGCATTAAGATTCCCTATGCCTCTTCCATGCTAACCCAAATGGTCCTTTTTCCCTTTCTATTTTTCTTGTCTTTTCCTTTTGGGGATGATCCAAGGTAATCAAACCACAATATCTCCTTCATGTTGACCCAAAATATTTTTCCATTTCATTGTCTTTTCGTTGTATTTTCCTTTTTGGGATTATGTAAAGCATTGAGACCACAATGTATGTTCCATGTTAACCCAAAACGGATATTTATTTTTCATTTTTTTTCGCTCTCTTTATGTCATTCTTCTACTTCTATGTGCTTTGGGGAATGATGACAATTCTAATCTTTTTAATAAAAAAAATTGTAGCAATGAACATGTACTAACCTAAAATCCATATATCCCTTATGTGTTTGGGTGTAGCAATGAACATACTAATGTAGAAACATATGACTTAAAGTAATTTCTTACACAACGGTGTGTAGCAATTCCTTTAAAGTAGGGGGAATACATTGGCATCATTTCATTCATGTTTCTTGGTTCTTAAGTATGCTTCCTTGTCACTTGATATGATGCGTTTGTCACTTTATGGTTGACAGTGGGTGTGATTTCCTTCATAAGTGTGGTCTAGCTTACCATATTACATTCCTCTTAGTCACCTGATGTGACACACTACATTACTTAACTTGTGAATATTCTATTCTTTTATTAGTCCTCTCTTGGATACATTAGACACAATGTTCCCTAAGTGATAAACCTTTCATGAACCTAACAAGACTCCTCTAAACATATTTTACATTTTACATTTTATATTTTTTCATTTTTACCACCTTGCATAGCATATCTTGGATGCATGTGTTAAATTTGCATTCGTTCATGAATTCTAAGCATACGAAGCTTTGCTTGTCTCATGAAGCATGAATCAACATTTTCTTTTGTGGCACCTTGTTAAAGTTATCAAGAGGTATAAATTTAACATGGTTGAGCAGGAAACCCTATCCGAGGCATGAATTTACCCATAGCCACCTATATGTTTGTGAGTGCATACCAACTAGCCTATGTATCTTACCTTTTGGCTTATCTCACCCAGGGGATTGCCATGACTTCTATCACCCCAGAGTGAGTATGAATTCTCTTTTTCAAATAATAAACCTATATCTAATCCACAATGAGTTGGATATATGATCAAAGCATTCATTCCATTTTCATCATCATGCATGCTCTTTTTCTCTTATGTTTGGTTTACCATGAGATCTTGATCTTGGGGGTTTCATCATCCCTCTTGGTTATTGTTCTTTCATCTTACCAACATTCATAGATTTGTTTCCCTCTCAATGTTCATGTTGGGCTACTTTAGTAAGATTTTGAAGCAAGTTCATCCTCTCACTAAAGTGGGGGCTTCATGTGTCACCAAAAAATATATAGTTGACATTTTTATGCTCACTTTAGTCTTTATAATGGGCTTTGGCTTGATTTTTCCTAGGTATAATGTTGTAAGGTTGTCAAAACATTCACATTAGGGCTTAAACACTAAAATTATTGTGTCTTGTGAAGGTGTTGTGAAGTGTTGTAAAACATTTCTACACTTTTCTAGACTCTTTTCATTGCAATTCACCTAAAAATCACCTTTTTATCACTTATTAAGTCCTATTTTGAAGTGTTGTAAATTCTTGGAACAAGATTTTATGCTTTTCTAGGATTAATTTCACTAATTTAATGCTTTCTCATGTCTAAATCACCCCATTATGCACTCTCCAGTTGTTTGCAAGTGTGTTGTTAAGGATATTCCTATTGGAAAACATTTAATACCCTGAAATTCCTAACACCCACTTAATTTTATTAAGTAGGACTAAGCCACCAATAGGGTTGACTTAGTACTTTTTGGCACAAAACTCAAAATAATATTAATTTACTAGCGAGATTTTGTCCTCTAACCCTTGGGGTCCACCTGTGATGTGTTACTTTAGGGAAAATTTAGTAAACTCAAGTATAAATAAGGGTTTTTTTATCTCATTTTACATCTCCTACAATCATCTATCTCCAAATCACATATAATCTCTTGCACGCATTAAGTATTCAAACAAATCAAGGATTATAAAGTGAAGTTATTAAAATTCTTCATTCCACATCTTCAAATTTGAGCATCAATGGTGTGGTATGTTTATGTAATTTGTGTTTGCACATTATCTATTTATCACTCTCTTTCCTTCTCATTTAATTGTTTAGGGTTTGAATACCAAAGTGGGGTTTGACCAAGGGAAACCACTATTCTCTAACCCTCAACCATTTTCCCCATTTTGCATATGACTTTTGTATGCATATTTTTCAAGTATTAGGTGTTGAAAAGTGATAAAAAAGTGCACAAATTCAACAAAGTCAACATCACCTTATTTCAAGCTTGGATAGACTTTCTACTCCATTTTATGCAGAATCAAGTAAATACACCTGTCAAAAAAGGAAGTGCAGACCTGAGACGACAAGATTTTGTCCCAAATTTTTTGAAATATTTAGGAGGAATAAGTCACCACTAGGGGTGAATTAGTCCCACTTCTGAGCTTGAAAACTGATTTTGACATTTCTAGATACATATTTCCTAGATTCTCGTTCCAATCAAGTTTCCCAAAACTGGGACTAAGTTTCCCAAACTGGGCTAAGAGTGCTAGTGAATATTTCAATCAATATTTTAGCATTAAAAAATCTTCCAAAATCAAAAAATTTATTCTAGGTGCTCCTCTTCCATTATGTTCTATTATTGCATCATTTAGTTAAATTCTTAGGCATTTCTGCATTTCACATTGTGTTGTCCAACACTTTACATTTTCATAGTTTTGCATCATTAGATTTGTTCAATTTCAAATTAGAGCATTAGGACATCTTAGATAGGAAAAATAAATCTCATTAACATAGACTTTTATGGTAAACCCTTGCATTTTGGTCCCCCATCCAGTCCCCTTTCTCCTTTTAGGTGAAATATACTAGCAGGAGCAAAGCATTGTGAGGGTTCAAAACAAAATCACCATTTACATTTTGATCAACATGACTATTTTGAACATTAATCCTTTATTATTTTCAATAGCATACTCAATTTCACTTGCATTGCATCTTTCATTAGTTAAAGTGCATCCTAGAGTTTTCAATTGCATTAGTGAAAATGTTCATATTAGCTTGCACTCTTGCATAATTTTTGCATTGAAAAACATAGAAACTCTGCATTTACATATTGTAGTTGTATTTGTACATCTGAAAGACTTAGAATTACATTTAAAAATTATGAAAAAAATGAAAAAGAAATCATCAGTAGGATTAAATCGCCACCTTGGGCGACTTAGTCATTTTGCATATTTGGCACTGCATCTTCTTGTAATTTCTTGGTATTTTCTATAATCCTATTTTTTATCTCTATACTTTGTAAAAAATTTCTGATTTACAATTTCTTGCATTTCATTTCTCTAGTATCATGACCTTTTCATTTGATAAGATTTAGAATTCTTTGAAATCCTTAGTAGACATGTCCAATTGTGCATTTGTTCGTGATCCTAATGATCTTCATCTAATTCATGCTCCTCCAACTCCTCATAATTTTCCTCCTCACGATGTAGAAATCATTGTAGAAGATGAGGATACCATGAATAATTTCTCCATGAATGTCTTAATAAACTTGAATCCAATGCACCTTTTTACCCATCCATGATGTCACAAACTTTCCATACTATTGCACCCCCTAATACATTTGGTTATCTCCATCATACAATAATTGAAGGACCTAAGTTCCCTCCTTTAGATGGACCTAGTTTCTCTCAACAAGCACCTCCACAACCATTTTATGACAAAAAAGTTACAAACACTTCAATCAACCTTGAAGAAACCTATG
This sequence comes from Sequoia sempervirens, assembly GCA_007258455.2. NCBI lineage: Eukaryota > Viridiplantae > Streptophyta > Pinopsida > Cupressales > Cupressaceae > Sequoia > Sequoia sempervirens. The sequence continues at coordinate 793,469,824 of VDFB02271358.1, forward strand.
GCAAGAGAAATACTATATTAAGAAAACAAGGTTGTGATACAACAACTAAACATAACATTCACCAACTCTTTGAACAAAAACCACAAGAAGAAAACACAACAAGATTAGGATATCAATATCCTCCTCATAACAACAAGCCTTGTTTTGAATATTCGAGACTTCAAGATGATAGTATTGTGATCTTTGATTGTGCTCTTGACTTGAAAATTCTCCTTCCACGTGAACAACCATTACCTAATTCTGATGAAAAGGATGCTATGATCCCCATGGGTCCTCTTCCTCATTCCATCCATGAAAAAGGAGAATGTAGCAAATGAAAACAACCCTACAAATTGAAAAAGGTCAAGTTTCCTACTCATCCTCCACCTAAATGTGAAAGGAGACTTCAATTTATTTTAAACAAAGGCCTTATACTCTTACCACCTATGAATAGGCTGGTTATCCATCCTAAATATTCTAACATGCAATTTTGCAAATATTATCCTATTCTTTAACTTCATTGATACTGAATGCTTTTCCATCATCCCTTAAGAACTATTAAACTCTTTTTATCATGGAATAGTTGTAGAATTTTCCATTCTGACTATTGCATGATTCCTCCCATCAATTTTCTTGGCTCATTTTGGCCTTTTATTCCCTATAGGAAAGAAATTGTTAGCCTTATCCTAGTAATGCATTTGTTCTTGTCTCTTAACTGCATTATTTCCCTTCTCCTTATACTAATCAATATTGAGAATCCAATACCTCGGTTAATGGTTGACTTACATTTTCATTACTAGCTCCTTTACATTTTCATTTGTTTCATGTGTGTATCGTATTCCCCCATATTATGAGTTTGATGTTCTCGCTCTTTGTACATTTCTTCTATCTGTACCTCTATTCTTCTATAGGTCATAATTTCTCCTCTTTCATGCTTTTTGCTTTTTGTTTTCATTTTGGGGATGACCCAAAGCAATGAGACACCTTGTGTCTCTTCCATATTGACCCAAAAGGTCCTTTTTCCCTTTCCTTTCCACTTGTATTTTCCTTTTGGGGATGATGCAAGTTATTTAGACTGCAATGTCTCCTTCATGTTGACCCAAAATATTTTTCCTTTTCGTTGTCTTTTCTCTTTCTTTTCCTTTTAGGGATGATGGAAAGAGCTGAGAGCACAATGTCTCTTCCATGTTAACCCAAAATAGATCTTTCTTTTTCATTTTTTTTCTCTCTTTGTGTCATTCTTTCAGTTATATTTGCTTAGTGAATGATGACAATTTTTGAGCTCTTTCATAAAAAATATCGTAGCAAGAACATACTAACCTCAAATCCATAGATCCCTTATGTTTTTGGGTGTATTCTTTTCTTTGGGGCAACATTCCTCTTTTATTTTCTTTTCTTTTTCATTCACATGAAGCAGCCTAACTTAGAAACATATGACTTGCATAGGGACTTTCCAAGTTGGCTCTCATGTCTTGTTTTCATTTTGCATTTTTCCTTTACTAATTTAAAGTAATTTCTCATAGAATGGTGTGTAGTAATTGCTTTAAAGTGGGGGTCATACATTGGTATCATTTCATTCATGTTTCTTGCTTCTTGGTGTAGCCTTGTCACTTCATACGACGCGTTTGTCACTTTTTGGATGCCACTGGGTGTGATGTCCATCATAAGTGTGGTCTATCATAGCATATTACATTTCTCTTAGTGGCCTGATGCGACACACTATATACCCTAAGTTGTGAATATTCTATTCTTTGATTGGTCCGCTCTCGGAGACATTAGACACAATTTTCCCTAAGTGATAAATCTTGCATGGACTTAACAACAATCCTTTGAACATGTTTTACATTTTTATCACCTTGCATAGTGTAGCTTGCATGCCTTTGGTACATTTGCATTTGTTCATGATTTCTACGCATACGAAGCTTTGCTTGTCTCATGAAGCACACACCAACATTTTATTTTTTGGTACCTTGTTAAAGTTATCAAGAGGTATAAGTTTAATATGCTTGAGTGGGAAGCCCATTCCGAGACATGAATTTACCCATAGCCACCTATATGTTTATGAGTGCATACCAACTAGTGTATGTATCTTACCTTTTTGCATTATCTCGCCCAAAAGACCACCATGAGTTTTGTCACCCTAGAGTGAGTATGCATCCTTTTTTTCAAACAATTAGCCTACATCTAATCCACAACAAGCTGGATAAACAATTTAATCTTTCATTCCTTTTGATCATCATCTGTGTTCTTTTGTTCTTATGTTTGGTTTGCCATGAGATCTTGATTTTGTTGGCTCAATCACCCCTCTCAGTTATTGTTGTTTCATCTTACCAATGTAAGTACATTAGGATCCCTCTCAATGTGCATGTTTGGCTACTTTAGCAAGAATTTGAAGCAAGTTCATCCTCTTGCTAAAGTGGGAGCTTAATAAGTTTCCAAAAAATGTATCTTTGACATTTTTATGCTCACTTGAGTCTTTCTAATAGGATTTGGCTTGATTTTTCCTAGGTATAATGTTTTAATTTGGTAAAAAAATTCACATTAGGGGTTAAACATTCAAATTATGGTGTTTTGTGAAGGTGTTGTGAAGTTTTTTAAAATATTTCGACACTTTCCTAGACTCTATTCATTACAATTCACCTAAAAATCACATTGTTATCACTTATTAAGTCCTATTTTAAAGTGTTGTAAAATATTCTAACAATATTTCATCCTTTTCCAGGCTTAATTTCACTAATTCAACCCTTTCTCATGTCTAAATGACCCCTTTATACACTTTCCAACCATTTTCAAGTGTGTTGTTAAGGATATTCATGTTGAACAACATTTAAAGCCCTTAAATTCCTGACACCCACTTAATTTGCTTGAGTGGGGCTAAGTCACCAATAGGGGCAACTCAGTTCTTTTTGGAAAAGAACTCAAAATCATTTTAAATTGCTAGTGTAATTTTGTCCTCTAACCCTTGAGGTTGGCCTGTGATGTGTTACTTTCAGGAAACTTTAGTAAAATCAAGTATAAATAAGAGTTTTTCTCCTCATTTTACATCTCCCACAATCATCTATCTCCAAATCACATATACTCTCTTGCACTCATTAAGTATTCAACCAAATCAAGCATTATCAAGTCAAGCTATTGGAGTTCTTCATTGCACATCTTCAGATTTCAGCATCAATGGTCTAGTAATTTTATGACATTTTCATTTTCATGTTATCTATTTATCACTCTCTTTTATTCTCATTTCATTGTTTATGGTTTGATTACCAAAGTGGGGTTTGATCGAGGCAAACCCCTATTCTCTAACCCTCAACCATTTTTCCCCTTTTGCATGTGACTTTTGTATGCAGATTTGTCAAGCATTAGGTGTTGAAAAGTGATAAAAAAAAAGTGCACAAATTCAATAAATTCAAGATCACCTTATTTCAAGCTTGGAAAGACTTTCTACTCCATTTTCTATAGAATCAAGAGTGGACACCTGTCAAAAAAGGAAGTGCAAACCCGAAACTACAAGATTTTGTCCTGAATTTCCTAAAATCTGTAGGAGGACTAATTCACCACTAGGGGTAAATTAGTCTCGCTTCTAGGCTTGAAATTTTATTTTGACATTTCTAGATACCCATTTGGAAGATTCCCTTTCCAACAAAGTTTCCCAAAATTGGGACTAAGTCACCTAGATTGGCTTAAATGTCATGACCAACATTTTAGTCATTTTTTTATGATTCCAGAATCTTCCAACATCAAACTTTTCATTCCAAGTGCATCTATTCCATTCTGTTCTATTATCTCATCTTTTAGTTACATTCTTAGGCATTTCTGTATATCACATTGTGTTTTCCAACAATTTATATTTTTATAGTTTTGCATCATTAGATTACTTCAATTTCAAATCAAATCATTAGGACATCTTAACTAGGAATAATAAATCTCATTAACATAGACTTTGAGTTTAAACCAAAATCACTCAAACCAAAATCATCATTTACATTTTGGTCAACCTAACTCTTTTGAACATTATTCCTTTATGATTTTCAATAGCATACTCAATTTCACATACATTGCATCTTGTATTGGTTAAAGTGCATCCTAGAGTTTTCAATTTTGTTAGTAAAAAAGTTCATATTATCTTGCACTCTTGAATAATTTTTACATTGAAAAACACAAAAACTCTCCATTTACATATAGTAGTTGCATTTGTGCATCTAAAAGACATAGAATTACATTTAAAAATTCTATAAAAAAAATGCAAAAAAAATCATCAGTAGGACTAAATCGCCAACTTGGGTGACTAAATCATTTTTCATATTTTGCATTGCATGTTCTGGTAATTTCTGGGTATTTTCTATAATTCTATTTTCTATCTATGTACTCTATCATACTTTTTTTATTAACAATTTCTTGCATTTCATTTCTCTTGCATCATGGCCTTTTCTTTTGATAAGATTTGGAATTATTTGAAATCCTTAGTAGACATGTCCAGTTGTGCCTTTTGTTGTGATCGCAACAATCTTGAGCCTATTCATGCTCCTCCAACTCCTCATGATGTGGACATCACTAAAGAAGATGATGATAGCATGAATAATTTCTCCAATGAATGTCCTAATAACCTTGAAGGAAATACAACCTTTTACCCATCTATGAGGTCACAAACTCTCGCTACTCTTTTTCCCCCTGATATATTTGGTTATCATCACCTTGCAATAATTGAAGGACCTAAGTTCCCTCCATCAAGTGGGCATAGTTCCACTCAACAAGAAGCTCCACAACAATTTTATGACAACAAAGTTACAAACACACCAATCGACCTTAAAGAAACCTATGGCAATGGCTTTACTATATTAAGAAAACAAGGTTGTCATACAACAACTGAACATAACATTCACCAACAATTTTAACAAAAACCACAAGAAGAAAATACAATAGGATTAGGATATCAAGATCCTCCTCATAACAACAAGCCTCCTTTTGAATATTGGAGACTTCAAGATGGTAGTACAGTGATCTTGTATTCTCCTCCCGACTTGAAAATTTTCCTTCCATGTGAATGACCATTACCTGATTCTGATGATGAGGATTCTAGGATCCCTTTGTGTACTCTTCTTCATTCCATAGATGAAAAAGGAGAATCTAGAAAACGAAAATGACCCTACAAATTGAAAAAGCTCAAGTTTCCTACTCATCCTCCACCTAAATGTGAAAGGAGACTTCAATTTCTTTTAAACAAAGGCCTTATACTCTTACCACCTATGAATAGGTTGGTTATCCATCCTAAAGTTTCTAACATACCATTTTTCAAGTGTGATCATGTTCTTGGACACCGCACTGAAGAATGTCGAACATTGAATGACATATAGAACAATTATCACTTCACTGACACTGAATTATTTCCCATCATCCCTTAAGAACTAAACTCCTTTTTTCATGGCATAGTTGTAGAATTTTCCATTCTCACTATTTCATGATTCCTCTCATCACCTTTCTTGTCTCATTCTGGCCTTCCATTCCCTGTGGGCAATAAATTGTTAGCCTTATCCTAGTAATGCATTTTTTCTTGTCTCTTAATTGTGTTATTTCCCTTCCACTTATAATGATGAATATTGAGAAGCCAATACCTCAGTTAATGGTTAACCTACATTTTCCTTACTACCTCCCTTTACATTTTCATTTGTTTCATGTGCGTATCATGTTCCCCCATATCGTGTGTTTGATGTTCTCTCTCTTTGTACACTTCTATATGTCGTAATTTTTCTTTTTTCACTTTGTGTTTTGTGTTTTCATTTTGGGCATGAACCAAAGCATTGAGATGCCCTATGTCTCTTCCATGTTGACCCAAAAGGTTCTTTTTCCCTTTCCCTTTCACTTGTGTTTTCCTTTTTGGGATGATGCAAGGTATTGAGACCACAATGTCTCCTTCATGTTGGCCCAAAAGCTTTTAACTTTTTGTTGTCTTTTCATTTTCTCTTCCTTTTGGGGACAATGCAAAGCATTGAGACCATAATATCTCTTCCATGTTAACCCAAAATGAATATTTCATTTTTGTTTGTTTTCACTCTCTTTGTGTCATTCTTCCAATTCTATGTGCTTCAAGTAATGATTAAATTTTTGAGCTCTTTCATAAAAAACATTGTAGCAATGAACATACTAACCCAAAATCCTTAGATCCCTTATGTGTTTGGGGTATTCCTTTCTTGTGCAAAACCCTCCTTTACTTTTATTTTATTTTCTTTTTCTTTCACATGAAGCAGCCTAACTTAGAAGAATATGAATTGGAATAGGGGATTTCCAAGTTGCCTCTCATGTCTTGTTTTCCTTTTTCAATTTTTCCTTTTGCTACTTTAAAGTAATTACTCATAGAATGGTGTGTAGAAATTCCTTCAAAGTGGGGAGCATACATTGGCATCATTTAATTTTTGTTTCTTGGTTCTTAGTGTAGCCTTGTCACTTCATATGATCTGTTTGTCACTTTTTGGATGACATTGGGTGTGATGTCCTTCATAAGTGTGGTCTATCATAGCATATTACATTCCTATTACTGGTATAATGTGACAAATTGCATCCCCTAAGTTTTGAATATTCTAAATTATTTGATTGTTCTTCATTTAGAGACATTAGACACAATTTTCCCTAAGTTATAAACCTTGCATGAACTTACCAAGACTCCTTTGAACATATTTTACATTTTATGTTTCACATTTTATATTTTTTCCACCTTCCATAGCATAGCTTGCATTCCTATGGTACATTTGCATTCATTCATGAGTTTTAAGCATACAAAGCTTTGCTTGTTTCATGAAGCACGAACTGACATTTTCTTTTGTGGCATCTTGTTAAAGTTAACAGGAGATATAAATTTAATATGGTTGAGTGGGAAGCCATTTTTGAGTCATGAATTTACCCATAGCCACCTATATATTTGTGAGTGCATACCAACTAGAATATGTATCTTACATTTTTGGGTTATCTCACTTGGCGGAACACCATGAGTTCTTTCACCCCAAAGTGAGTATGCATCCTCTTTTCCAAACAATCAGCCTAGATCTAATCCATAATGAGTTGGATAGATGATCGAAGATTTCATTCATTTTCATCATCATGCATGTTCTTTTGGTCTTATGTTTGGTTTTCCATGAGATATTTACCTTGGGAGCTTGATCATCCCTCTTGGTTATTTTTGTCTCATCTTACAAATGTAAGTACATTAGGATCTCTCTTGATGTGCATGTTGGGTTACTTTAGTGAGAGTTTAAAGCAATTTCATCCTCTCACTATAGTTGGCATTTCTATCCTCACTTGAGTACTTCTAATGCACTTTGGCTTGATTTTTCCTAGGTATAATGGTATAATGTTGTAATGTTGTAATGTTGTAATGTTGTAATTCACCTAAAAATCACCTTTTAATCACTTATTAAGTCCTATTTTGAAGTGTTGTAAAGTCTTGTAACAAGATTTCATGCTTTTCTAGGCTTAATTTTTCTAATTCAATGCTTTCTAATGTCTAAATGATCCCTTTATACACCTTCAAGTCATTTTCAAGTGTGTTGTTAAATTGCTAGCAGGATTTTGTCCTCTAACCCTTGAGGTCGGCTTGTGATGTGTTACTTTTGGGAAATTTTAGTAAAATCAAGTATAAATAATGGTTTTTCACCAAATTTTACATCTCCTACAATCATCTATCTCCAAATCACATATAATCTCTTGCACTCATTAAGTATGCAAGCAAATCAAGCATTATCAATTCAAGCTATAGGAGTTCTTCAATGCACATCTTCAGATTTGAGCATCAATACTATGGTAAATTTATGAAATTTTCATTTTCATGTTATCTATTTATCACTCTCTTTTTCATCTCATTTCATTGTTTAGGGTTTGATTACCAAAGTGGGTTTGACCAAGGCAAACCCTTATTCTCTAACCCTGAGCTATTTTTCCCCTTTTCCATGTGACTTTTGCATGTAGATTTGTAAAGCATTAGATATTGAAAAGTGATCAAAAAGTGCACAAATTCAATCAATTCAACATCCCCTTATTTCAAACTTGGAGACACTTTCTAATCTATTTTTTGCATAATCAAGTACGAACACTTGTTCGAAAAGGAAGTGCAAACCCAAGACTATGAGATTTTGTCCTAAATTTCCAAAAATTTGTAGGAGGACTAAGTCATCACTTGGGGTGAATTAGTCCTACTTCTAGGCCTGAAAACTAATTTTGACATTTTTGGATACCCATTTGGCAGATTCCCATTTCAAAAAAGTTTCCCAAAACTTGGACTAAGTTTCCTAGACCGGTCTAAGTGTCATGGTCAACATTTCTGTCAATTTTTTAGGATTCTGCAATCTTCCAAAATCAAACTTATGATGCCAGGTGAAAATTTTCCATTCTTTTCTATTATTTCACCATTTAGTTACATTCTTAGGCATTTCTCCATATCACGTTGTGTTTTCCAGCACTTTACATTTTCATAGTTTTGCATCACTAGATTACTTCAATTTCAAATTAGAGCATTAATACATATTAACTAGGCATAATACATCTTATTAAAATAGACATTGAGTTTAAACCCTTGTATTGTGTTCCCCCATCCAATCCCCTTTCTCCTTTTAGGTGAAAAATCCTAGGAGCAAAGCATTATGAGGGGTCAAACCAAAATCATCATTTAAAAAAACATTTAGAATTCATACCAAGGAGAAGAAGGAAGCTAAGAAGGATTCTTTAGATAAGAAGAATACTACTAAAGTGAAGAAGACTTTGGGAAAGAGCAAGGAAAATAATTAAACTGATCCAATAGGACCTCATTCTCTAATGAAGTTAGAATCACTTTTTAATAGCATAGTACAAAATGATACATTGAAGGAGACTATATAATTATACAAGGAGTCCAATGAGGTCGATAAGGCCACCATTCTTTAGGCTATTATCAAGTACATTGTGGTACTTGAAGTAGAATTTAAAAATATCAGGAAGGATATTCTTGATGATGCATCAAACATATTGTTAAAAAGAAGGGAAGAGGATATAATGGAACATGAAAGGATAAAAGATAAATCCTTGGAAAGATTTGGTGTTGGAATTATAGAAGATGAGAAGGCCACATTGATCTATGTATACAGTAAATAAATGAGAACCAAGTAGATAATTAGAGTCCTAATGGAAGAGGACAAAATTCACTTGGGAAGGATCCAAAAAGAGATCAATGATAAAGATAAAGAGATTGTGAAAAATATAGGTCTGACTCAAATGACTAAGGAAGAAATGAATGATGAAAACAATGATCTATAAATTAATACATAAGAAGAGGTGAACACTAATGATGCTCCACATAAGTAGGTCATGCATGAAGAAGATGTAGCATATAACACCCCTCTAGAAGTAGAGGATATGTCAAATAAGAATGAAGAAGAGGAAAAGATCAGAGAAGACATTGCAAAATAAAATGTCTCAAATAATCCTTTGGTACAAAGTATTGAAGTCCCTCCTCTGGTAAACACAGATAACACTAATGTGGAAGTGAATGTAGATAAACATAATGATGAGGAAAAGGTTGAAGAGGAGACAATTTATGAAGAAAAGGAAGAATATAAAGAGAAAGAGGAAAATAAGTAGAAGGAAGCATCTAGAGATGCAAAGAAAGATAAATCAATTAACTTTGGTACAACACATGACAAAGGAAAGGCTACAAAGGTGAAATAGACTCTTGGTGAATCTTTCAACTCCTTTGGAGATTCTCTAAGAAATATATTTCTAGTGTAGGAAAATGCATACACTTGCATTCTCACACTTTTTTGGGCTTTCCTTGCTTTGTTTATCCTTATTTATGTCTTAATTGGTCCTATTTTGCATCCACAAGCCTCATAAAAAATATGTTTTTCTAGCTAATGTTGACAAACATCAATGGATAAATGATAATTCAGTGATTCTAGTTGTGTGTCCCTAATTTTTGGGTTAGGACTAAGACACCACCTAGGACGTCTTTGTCCCCCAAAATTCTTAGGGCCCTAATTTATAAAGCACCTTAAATGGGCACCTTTTTGGAGTTTGTGCCCCAAGTTTCATGCCTCGGGACTAAGACGCCACCTAGGACATGTCTTAATCCCCCTTAGGTTATTTTTGGGATTTAATTTCAAATTATGGCAGGATTTAGCCTCAATTAATTAATAAATTCATGTCATCTTGGTGTGGTGTAATTTTAGGATATTAAGCATGGATAAGTATAAATACAAGGTTCTTCCACTCATTTTTTATCCAAGCATTCAAGTATTCATTCCTCATAGAAAATTAGAGTTCACAAGAGCATTCAAGAGAAATCCATCAAGTACTTGGAGTATCATCAAGATTCAAGCATCATATAAAATATCTTCTTCATGATGTGTGTTTTTGAGCTAGCATTTGTGATATAGGGTTTTGATTCAAGTTATAAATTTAAGTCAATATCTATCAAGCATTAGTTTGATTCAATATCTACATTCGAGCTAGCCACTTCACACAAGTTTGTAGATTTAACAAGGGTTTGGTGAGTTGGAACATAGTACTTTGTTCATTCATAATTTCCCTTCATTATTTTTATTTCATTTCAAGGTTTAATTATCAGTTCAAGGGGTTTGGCCAAGGAAAACCCCCATTTACTAACAATCAGCAAGTTTTTCCTCTCTTTTGTGTTTGTAATTGAGAATTTAGGTTGAAGAATTGAAGATAATTTGAAGGGAAAAGTTGCAAAGTTTCATTGCAAAGTTGTCATCTTCATGGAAACTCACCTATAAGCAAGATCTGGAAGTTTCAAGACCTGTGATCTGAGAAGAAGAAAGTATAGACATTGAGCCTCAAGATCACATTCAAAGATTTCAAAAATTCAAGATGGGACTAAGTCACCACCTAGGGCATCTTAGTCCTCTTGAAGGTATTTTTTAAACATTCTTTTAGATTCGGTTCTGACATCCCAGGACCTTCCATTTTCCCTAAAAAATAGTAGAGTGACTAAGACAACAATAAGGGAATCTTAGTCCTCCATAGCATATTTTGACAAAAAAAATCATTTTTCAGTATCCTCATCACATTTCTAGATTTCCCAGGTACATACATCATAAATTTCTATTGCTTAATTTCATCATTTACATCCATTAATTAACTTGGATTACTAGGTTTTGTGATTTGAGTGTTAAGTTGTCTTTTCCAAGATTTTTCTTGGTGGTGAACCTGTCAAAGATTAAAGAACCCTCTCCTAGGTATTCCTTGTTCAAAATTTACTCACCTTTGAGGTCGATAGTCAATCAAATTTAGATTCCTATGACATTATTGAGTGGTCAAAGGAGAATAGATTGGGAATCTCCCCACCTTATTATTTTCTTTTTAGTTCACTCTTAAATGTTCAGCCTTGTTTCCAGCTCATTGTGACCTTACAATAGTTGCAATTTTCAATTAATCAAGGTAATGTAGACTTGAACAATATTTCTCCTATCCACAAGCTTCAACTAGGAGACTTATTCCATAGTTCCACAAGAAAGGAGATAGCTGATTCACATCAAAGGAGTGGAGAGCTAATGGAGGACGCAATGAAGGAATTATATTAGATCATACCTAGAAAAAAGATAGACACATATATCTCCAGTATGGATAATCTCAAAATTTTGATTCATTCATTCAAAACATATGCATCCATTTTAAAGATAGAGGTAGAGAAGGAAGTTGTGAAGAGGTTAAGTGATAAAAGGATGTTGGCAATAATAGAGAAATTTGTTGTTGTACATAGGATATTTTTTCAATTTTTGAAGGATGTAGAGGCATGTCTTGGAGAGGCTAAGGAATTGTTAAAGTATGGAATGAAGTGGTCCAGATCCACACTAAATATAAGGAAGGAAATGGAGTCTATTGAGTCTCAGATCAATATAGGTTGTAGTGCTTATGACAAAGAAGTTGACCTCACATGTGCTACAAGAAATATCACTAAGGATATTCACAAGAGGCTCTTCTAGTTTTAGGCACAAAAAGAACATATTATTTTATAGTTTGGAGAAGTAAAGGATCTAGTCAATCCCAAACTTACACTTGCTTTACGAGCTCTTCTCAATCTAGAAAAGGAAAAGAAGATGAATCTTATATTGTATCGTCCAAAAAGGGATCCTTCCCATTTTCATGGTCTTTTAGGTCTTGTTTCATAGTGTTGGAGCTATGTTGCTTTGATTTTATGATGTATCTTTCCTTGAGCATGCTTATTTTGATGCTAAAACATAAAGAACGATGTCTTGTGAAAGTTTTGTGAAGTGTTGTAAGACATTTCTACATTCTTCTAGACTCTATTTAATGCAATTCACCTAAAAACCCACCTTTCTACACATCAACAAGTCCTATTTTAAAGTGTTGTAAAGTCTTGTAACAATATTTCATGCTTTTCTAGGCATATTTTCCCTATTTACACCCTTCTCATGCTTTATTTTAACTTTTCATGCCCTCATATGCTTATATTAAGTGTATTTTTGGGTCCGATCTCGACAAACAACATTAAACATGACATTTTTCTTAACACTTGGTTGTGGGTCTCAGGTGGGACTCATTTTCCAAGCGTGGCGAATGAGTCCCCCTTGGCCCTAAATTCAAAATATTTCAAAATTTATTTCAGGATTTTACTCAAATTCACTTCATGTCATCCTATGATGATGTATGAATGGATAGTAAGGCACAATATTTGTATGAATCATAATTTTTAACCTCATTTTACATCTCCTATGATCATCTATTCATTCAAGCATTCAATCACACATTCACTCAAGCAATCAAGCATTTTGTATCTTCAATTCAAGAACTTTCAAGCACTTTGGAGCAGCCATTGGCATTACTTTAGATTTTCATATTCAAAGATGTGGTAAGTTTGCAATACTTCCATGTTATTCATTTATCATTTCTCTTGCATGTCATTAATTTTAATTGGGTTTAATTACTAAACTAGGGTTTGACCAAGGTAAACCCCTATTCACTAACCCTCCAACATTTTCCCCCTATGCATGTATCTTTGTAGCCTTTGTTTTGCAGATTTGAAAGGTTCAAAGGTGTTGAAAAGTGGATTTCAATTCAACTAGGCTCTTCAAATCAATTCATCATCTATTCAAGCAATTTGAGTGACTTTTCAGTCTATTTTCTATAGTATTGACCCCGACAACCTGATATTCAGTCATTTCCAGATCTAGAGAAGCAATGTTGACCTTTGAATTTTCAAGAATCTTGTGGAGGACTGATTCACCAGCCTTTGAAAATGAGTTCCACCTAAAATCTGATTTTTTTCATTTTATCAGAAATCAACTCTCAGCTGTCAGAAATAAGATTCTGAGACTTTTTCACCAGTCGGAGGGCTGATTCACCACCCTTGGCAAATCAGTCCCACTTTGAAAAATAAAAAAAATTCATCAACATTCCAGACATTTTAGCAACCTAACACATCTTCCAAGTGCACTCAAATTTGACCCTATACCTTCTGTTCTGCATATTTCTTTCAATTTCTTCAGATTTCATAGTTGTTTGCATATCACACTATGTTTCCAAAAATAGCAAAAATTACATTGTTGCATCCATTTTAGATCATCTTAATGATTCAATTTCATTTATTTTAGTTATTTTACATCATATTACATCACATACATACTAATTTGATTGAAGCATATGCATTTTAGGAACCTAATTTCCCTCTTTCTAGGTGAAAAATCTTAGGAAAAGAGCAAGCATTTCAAGTTCCTAAAATCTATGGTTCATATACATGTGTGGCATAGAAAAATGAATCCATATACATTTTCACATTTGTTTCAGCCATCCTTGTGGATTTTGGCTTAATGTTAACTTGATTTAGTGTTGTAGTGTTGTAATGTGGATGACACTTTTCTAGGCTTTTCATTAATAATTGGGCTTTATTATGCTTTAATTGGCCACATTTTTCATCTGCAATCCTCATTTATTGCATCTTTTAGAGGATAATCCCAAAACTAGTTATTAAACAATCAAAATTTAGGTGTTTCTAGCAAGTGTGGCCAAGATTTAGGTATATGGGACTAATTCACCACCTTGGGTGAATGGATCCCACATGGATCTTTTGGCCATGAACAGATTTTCACACATTCCTAAGAAATTTTGGTTTTTGGTCCCATACATTATGTCTAGTGGGACTCATTCACCACCTTGGTGAATGAGTCTTGTGTGGCCCAAAATAAAATTTAATTAAAATTTCTAGTGGGATTTTTTTCTCCTAGATCTAATGTTAGCTTATATTGTTGTAATTTTGGGAATTCTTGCATAATTGAGTATAAATACAAGGTTCTTTCACTCATATTCTCACCTAGCGTTCAACAGAGTTCACAAGAGAATTTGACCATTCACAAGAGAATTCAAGAGAATTCAAGCACATATTATCAAGCATTTTAGAGCAACATTCAAGTGCCAATCACCATGTCAAATATTTCATCATTCATGTTTGTTATTGTGCTAATGATTGTGATGTAGGGTTTATGATTCAACTAATCCTTTCAAGCCAGATAGACATCATTCAAGCAAGAGTCGAGAACCACATCCATCATATCCATTTCAAGCATATTTTCTGCACATTATTGTTAGGTTTTGGTGAGTTGCAACATTACTATTTTTCCATTCATCATTCTCCATTAATATTTTCTTTCATTTCAAGGATTTATTTCCAACAACGGGTTTGACCAAGGAAAACCCCTATTCACTAACCCAACACCATTTGTCATCCTCCTTTGTGTGTGATTTATAGGTCTAGGTTGCATATTTCATAAGGAGCAAGATTGAAGAAAAGTTGTCAAGTGATCAAAGTTGTCATCAAGCTTTGAAGAACCTTGGAGATCATCTATATGTTGTAAATCAGAGATTCAAAACTGAAAAACAATTAGAAAGAGTAGAGCAGACATAGAATAGCATAATGATCTTTGAAAGTTATAGAAAGTCCCAACTAGACTGATTCACCACTTCTAGCAAATTAATCCCTATTCTAGTATATTTTAAATATTTTTCAAAATCCAAATACCCTTTCGGTAGATTTCTATTCCTGCATAGTTTCCCAAAAATAGGATTTATTCACCTAGTTGGGCGAATCAATCCCATTCAACCTTGACAAAAAACAAAAATAGTTATTTAGATCTCCACTCATCCATCTCCAATTTACCAAGTACAAACTTTCTATTTTGCAGTATTCTATGTTGTTTCACTTGCAAGTTTGCATTCAATTATAGTTTTTATATTTCATATTACATTCCATTTTCTTTCCCAAGTTTATACTTGGTGGTGAACCCCTCGTTAGATCATTTTTCATCCCTAGAACAACCCTCTTGAAATATTTTGTTCTCCTTTGTAAAGATATTTCAGGGGTTTATTCTTGAGTGAAATTTTCCCCTTTCTAGGCCCTACATCAAGGGTGAAGAAAGAAATCCAATTTTCCACCTTTCATTTTGGTGAACCTGCATTTAGAATAGCTTCTTTTTTTATTTGGAGTGAATTATCTTATTTGTGTTGACATTACATTTGCATTGGTTTATTTTTATTCTAGGATTTACAATTTTGCATTAGTGAAAGTTCATTTATCTTGCATTTTTGCATCCATTTTCATTGAAAATCACTGAAATTTTGTGTAATTTGCATCTCAAACATAGATCATAAAACATAAAAGTATAAAATTTAATTCTAAAATTTAAAACAAATTCAAAAAATTCATCACTGGGACTCATTCACCACCTTGGGTGAATCAATCCCTTTGCATATTCTACATTGCATTTTTTGGCATTTAAAGTTCAATTTCTAAATTTCAGTTTGATGTTATTACTTTTCTATTTAAGTTCCCAAAATTTTAGTTATAAGCATTTCATTGTTCTTAGCTTACATTGCATTTGCATTCACCTCATATTTAGCAGCCTTTGCATTAGTATTTGGTTTCCTACTACTAATACAATGGTGAGATGAAGTTTGAGACTAATGTCATACCGCAATAGTACAATCATTTTGGTTCTTGGGTTATCAAGCTCTTTCACTCCTAGTATTGACATTAGTACACTAGGTATGGACAACACCCTTAGAAACTCTGTTCCTTCAAGTAGTATGCAAGTTGAAACAAGGAATGATAATTTCCCACAAGAAAAATTAAATCAAGTTCAAAATGACAACATTTCAACTACTACTATCCCTACTATAGATAACACTCATTGCATGCTTGAAAGTGAAGAAGGGATTGAACTTGAAAAGCATAGTGAAAATATTTGGAAAAAATCTCACTTCAACCACTAGTTTTCCTTTTCCAACAAGTAATGTTACAAGTCAAGGAGGAACTCAAATTCCTCCTCCCTCAACAATAGCCTTAATACCTACCCATACCACTCGTCAAGTCACAACAATAATGCAATAAGTTAGTAATGTGATTCCTTCTATGGGTATTCTTGTTGGAGTCCCTAGTTCCTATGTGGAATTGCAAGTGATATCTCCTACCACCTTACCACATATAAACATTCCATTCACTTGTCCTTCAAACACATATACTCCTTCACCATTTTCACTTCCATCTCATAAAACAAAAAATAACCCTCTCATAACACAACTTTTCCAAACTGTTTCATCCCTTTCAAAAAAAAATTCTATCATCAATCAAAATCAAAATGGCCCACCTACATATTATGTCAAAAGAAGTTCATTTTCCTTCAAGATATTGCAAAAACCGATGCCACAAGGTGTAGAGGTGCCTCGATTCAAGAAATATGGAGGAAAGGGAGATCCTTCTAACCATGTTAATGCTTATTCCACCTAATTTAGTGGCTTTTTCCTTGATGATAAACTTTTGGAAAATCTTTTTCCTAAGTCCTTGAAAGATACTGCCTTGGAATGGTTTTCTTCTTTACCGAACAACTCGATTCACTAAATTTTTTGAGGCATTTGTAAACCATTTCCAAGTGCACATGGCTCGTAAGATGACCTTGGCCAATTTGATGAGATGGAAGTGAAAAGAAGAAGAAAATATAATTGATTTTATCTCATGCTATCAATCGTTTTATTCCCAAATTAATGTCAAGGTCCCTGACTCTCATCTTCAAAATATTTTTATAGAAAATTTGCAAAGCAATATTTAAGAAAATCTTACCATTATGGATTCCAATCCTTCATGAATTTGTGTATTGTCTTCCACAATTACCAAAACTCGGTTAGTAGTCATGATACAAAGTCCACTTCTAGTCAAATTGAGAAATTTGAGCCTGAAAAACAAAACAATTCCCAACCTTTTAGGAAATAGAATAAAGGTTTCCTTCGATTTAATCCCCTTCAAAAAAAGGCTCAAAATTTTAATAACCAAGTAGCTACCATTAAAGCCATGATACTCTTTATCTATGGATACATATAAATAAAATTCTCTCCCTTGCTCGATACCTTTCATAATACAATGACTCAAGTTTTAGAACATCAAATGATTACCTTGCCTCCTATAAAAACACCTGACCCTAATAAGTGTTTACCCGCAAGCTTTAAATCAAATACTTATTTCCACTATCATCAAAAAAATGGACATGACACAAAACATTGCAAGCATCTTAAACATTAGGTGCAAGACCTCATTGATTTTGACCATCTTTCTGTTGGAGGTGTTAGTGATCAAGGAAATAAGTCTATTACCACAAGTTGTAACCAAAAATTGCAAATTTTCACCAACCCAATGCTAAAACATAATACTTCATTTTTCAAAGCTAGCGACAATACAAAGAATGATGTGATGAATGTTTACACAGATGATGATAACAATGATTCTATTCAAAATAATACTATCAACAATAATCCTATAGATGAAATGGTTGAGGTGATAGACATCATTCAATGTAAGGGCCAAACTAACAATCATATTGATATTGCTTTCTCCTCTAAGGACATAAATAAACATGCATCTAATGGTCCTCTTTACATAGCTAGTTGTATCTATGGAAAACCCACTAATGGGATACTAATAGATCTCACCTATGGAGAGAATGTGATCACTAAGGAATTCTTACTTTTTCATGAGCTCTATCAAGAGCTATATGATAAACTGAAAGCATGGATAAAGACACACAATAGTTTTTCTTGCCATACGATAGGATCAATCACCTTACAATTGCAAATAGGAACAAAAACATTATATGTCACATTCTCTATCATCCCATAGTCAAACCAATTTCATGTGAAGCTAGGACACCCTTTACTTTTCTCCATGAAATTTTTTCCTTTGGTTGTACATAAGTGCTTAAAGTTTCTTTCTGACAATTAAATATTCATAGTTGACCATAGTGGCTTCAACCATTTATCATCCAAAGGAAACATTTCGTTAGATACCCTTTGGTTCAAGCCCATGGAACCTATAAAACCGTGAGAAGACTTCTTTTTACTATCCTACCAAAAATTCAAAGCAAAGAAAATAGTTGAACTATCTCTCTAAAAAATGTCCCCACCCACCTCTAAGCCTACTATCCTTGAAAAAAACATTCTTGAACCTAAAGAATTCCCAAACAACCAAGATTAACCTAAGAGAGAACCTTCACCTACATATTGCAAATGACTGAGAGACAATGAAAACAACCCCACCACATCTAGAGTAAACCAGGTCTACAAATTCAAAGAGAAAGTGGTTGAACAACCTCATATGATTCATTTTGTTCCTCTCCTTAGGGAAGAATAGAAACCCATGGTTGATCAACCCGCTCCTACACAAACACAACTTGAAAAAAAAAACAAAAGAAACAGAGGTGTTAGAGAGCATAGGTGTAGACATTGTGCCCTTGCTCATAGGTTACATGACAGATTAAACAAAGAAAATCAAGATCAAAACCTAACTGAATAAATGCATGATGATAATACCCCTGATCAAAACCAAAAAATCTACTACAACAACCACAACAAGAGCTGAAATATTCTATGGATATTATCCTTTGTCCTCCTATTGTGATTAATTTGGATGGAAATGATGAGGTTGCTAAAATTAACAAGAGGTGCATAACAAGTTGAATACATTGTTTTCCTCTTGCATGAGCTTTAGATGACAAATCTCCTATAAAGAGTGTTGAACCTGGTACTTCTCCTAGTTCAAAACTTTCTCTTGTCCCTTTGGCTAGTTTCCCTCCTTCGGTATAGAATGAACATGATTGGGATATGGATGACCTACTAATAGGTTGACTCGCATGTCCCTTACTAATCTTCTACATTATTTTGTTCTTTTTCTTTTGTTTGATTTCATGTGCGTAATGTGATCCCCAATTATGTTTTGTTTAATGCTCTCTCTCTCTCTCTTTGTGGCATTCACTTATTTGTTCCTTCATTCTTCTCTATGTTGTGCCTCTTCTCACTCTTTATCTTTTTCATTTGTCTTGTGTTTCCCTTTTGGGGATGATGCAAGGCGTCGATACATTCATATCTCTTCCATGTTGACCAGAAAGGATTTTTCTTTGTTTTCACTCTCTTTGTGTCATTCTTCCAGTTCTATGCGTATTTGGAGGATGATGATAGTTCCAACTCTCTAAAAATATTGCAGAAAAGAACATACTGACCCCAAATCCATAGATCTCTTATGTTTTTGGTGATTTCATTTTGAGGAAAACCCCTCTCTTTTCTTTTACATGATACAACTTTAATTGTAAACATATGACTTGGCATAGGGATTTCCAAGTTGGCTTTCATGTCTTCTCTATTTTCATTTTTCATTTTATACTTTAAATTAATTGCTCACAACATGATCTTTAGCAATTTATTTAATGTGGGGGCATAAATTCACTTTATTCTTTTGCATTTTTTTACTTTTTTCTTGATTCATGGTTACAGTGTTCTTATTTTGTATGATGTGTGTCTCTATGTTGATGAAATTGGGTGTGATTTCCTCCATGAGCGTGATCTCTCTTACCATATTGCATTCCTCTTAGTGGCTTGATGTGACACACTATATCCCCTAACTTGTTAATTTTCTATTCTTTGATTGGTCCTCTCTTGGAGACATTAGGCACAATGTCCCCTAATTTAAAGACCTCACATGAACTTTGGAAACATGAATCCTTTGAACATTCCCTATTTTGTATTTTTTGTTATATGATCACCTTGAATCACAAAAATTGCATGCCTGTACAGTCATCCTCTTTGTTCATGAGCTCCAAGTATACATAGTTTTTCTCGCCTCATGAAGCTCACAAATCATTTTAATGTGGCGCCTTATTAAAGTTATCAAGGGGTATATCTTTGGTATGGTTTAAGCAGGAAGCCCGACCGAGGCATGAATTTCTCCATAGACACTTGTGTATGTGTGTGAGTGCATACCAACCATGAGTGTATGTTTCTCACCTTTTAAGACTTCTCACCCAATGGAAAACTAGGAGTTTTGTTGCCTCAAAGTGAGTATACATTTTTTAGACAAACAACCTAGATCTAACTCTTTTATCTTTTTCCTTTTCTCATTGATGGTGTATGCTTGTGATCTCTTGTTGTTCTCTACATCATTCTCATGTGTGTTATTTTGTGCCTATGTTGGTTTTCCATGGGTTCTTGATCCTATGGGCTTGATCACCCCTCTTGATCATTTCCATCTCATGTGGCATTGGTAAATTTGAACCCCTCCTGATGTGTGACTATCTACTTTAGTGTGAGTTTGAAGCAAGTTCCTCCTCTCACTAAAGTGGGGTCTAAATGTAGTGTAGAAAAATGAATCCCTTTACATTTTCAAATTTTTGTGGGCCCTCCTTATGGATGTTGGCTTAATGTTTCCTTGATTTACTATTGTAATGAGGATGAAACATTCACATTAGGTCTTGGGCCCTTGTGAACTAATAGATTTTAATGGTACCTTGGTAAAGTGTTGTAACACACTTTCACACTTGCTTAGGATTTTATCAAATAATTAAACATAATAAACCTATTTTAATCAAAATCAACTTTAATCTTGCCTTATTTGGAGTGTTGTAAAGTTTTCTAACATAATTTCACACTTTTCTATGCTTTTCATTAATAATTTGGCTTTCTTATGCCTTAATTGGCTCCATTTTGCATCCACAATCCTCATTTATTGCATATTTTTTAGGACAATCCCAACACCAATCAGTAACCAATCATAATCCATGTGTTTCTAGATTGTGTGGCCTAGATTTAGGGATATGGGACTCATTCGCCACCTTGGGAAAATAGGTCCCACCTGGATCTTTCGACCCCAAACCAATTTTCACACATTTCTAAGAACTTTTGGTTTTTGGTTCCATACATTTTTTCTGGTGGGACTCATTCATCACCTTCAACAAATGAGTCCTGTGTGGCCCAAAATCAAATTAAATTCAAACTTTCCGCATGATTTTATTCTCCTACATTTGATGTTGGCTTGTCGTGTTGTAATTTTGAGAATTCTTCCATAATTGAGCATAAATACAAGATTATTTCACTCATATTCTTGCCTAGCATTCAAGAAAGTTGACAAGAGTATTTGAGCATCCACAAGATCATTCAAAGGTAGATTATCAAGCATTTTAGAGCAGAATTCATGTGCCAATCATCATGTCAAAGATTTCATCTGTCATGTTTGTTATTGTGGTAATAATTGTGATGTAGGGTTTGTGATTCAAGCAAGCGTTTTAAGCAAGATCAACGTCATTCAATCAAGAGTCATGAACCACATCCATCATAGCCATTTCAAGCATATTCGTAGCACCTTATTGCTAGGGTTTGGTGAGCTGCACCATTACTATTTGTTCATTAATCATTCTCCATTCATATTTTCTTTAATTTCAATGATTGATTTCCAAAAAGGGGTTTGACCAAGGAAAAATCCTATTCACTAACCCAACAACTTTTTCCCCTCTCCTTTATGTGTGATTTGTAGCTCTAGGTTGCATATTTCACAAGGAGTGACATTGGAGAAAATTTGTCAAGTAATCAAAGTTGTCAAAGTTTTCATCAAGCTTTGGAGAACCTTGGAGATCATCTACAGGTTGCAAATCGGAGATTCAAATCTGGAAAACAATTAGGAAGAGCCAAGTATACAAAGAAGAGTTGAATCAAATTTGCAAGTTACGAAAATGTCCAACTAGACTGATTCACCACTTTCGGAAAATGAGTGTCAATTCCAATATATTTTTAGGATTTTGCAGATTTGGATACCCTTTTGGAAGATTTTTGTTCTTGTATAGTTTCCTAGAAACAAAACTAATTCTCCCAGCTTGGTGAATGACTCCCAATCAACCTTGATAGTAGATTTTTTAATGATTCAGACCTCCACTCAACACTCTCTAGTTTCCTAGGTTCAGACTTTTTATTTTGTAGTTTTATGTGTTGTTTCACTTGCAAGTTTGCATTCAATTAGGGTTTTTCATTTCATATTACTTTCCATTGTCTTTTCCATGTTTATAATTTGTGGTGAACCCCTCATTTGATCATTTTCTATCCCTAGAACAACCCTCTTGCAATATTTATTTCTCCTTTACAAAGATATCTTAAGGGTTTGTTGTTGAGTGAAAGTTAGTGAAAATTTCCCCTTGAAGGAATCCAATTTTCCACCTTTCAACATGTTACACCAGAAGAAGGAGAAGAACTACTAATAGAGTCGGAAATGCAAAACAAGCTCCTTACGAAAGCCAAGCATGGATGGGAACAAGGAAGGAAAGCCTAGGAAGACTAGGTGAAGAAATTGTAGACATAAACCACATTTGATTAACTCATTTTTCTATCCTTTTATGTATTTGTATTCATATTCTTTGTAAATATGTAGACCATATGTTACAATGTTTGCTTTGTTACTTGACTTAGTGGGAGTCTATTTAGTTTTATATATGGTTACACCATTTAGGGGGATTTCTAATAATGGATCAATGTAAATAGGTTCCCTTTACCCTGGATTTCAAAGGGGGAGAGTTTTGGAGAATTTTTTGCATGTTGCAATGAATGACAAAAGGGGAGATTGTTGGAAGTTTGAGGAGATTATCATTGATGGTGTTGTTTTGGAAATAGAAGCATGAAGAATGTACATGTAGTATATTACAGTGTTGTTATTCATGTCAACATTGTTGTGGAATATTTTTATTAATCCTAGCATGTTTTGAGGTGTTGTGGAATACATTTGTACAACAAGATTTGGTCTAGAAAGTTCATTAGTATGAAAATTTGACTAAGTGTCAGAAATACCAATTTAATCTAACAATGTATCAGTGTTTAGGTCCACACCACTCTGCAAAGGAATATATTGCTCTATAATTCCAACCTAATTTTTGTGGTTGTTGGAAGATTCTAAATCCAATATTTCATTTTGTTTGGTGAAGTATTTTGGGAGATAAGAGTGACATAGTTCTGGCATAATATAGAAATTTCCTATATAGTGTGATGGTATGGGAGATTTGGCACACCTCCATGGATGAGTCTTTGATGTTGACGTGTTGAAGTTAAGTTCCCAAATTTCAATCGAGTGTGAATTCTATATGGTATCATTATTTGAGGTTCACGTATTGTAGATTGGATGAATCCTTGAATTTTTTTTTAGGTCCTATGGTGTGCCAGGGTATGTGTAGGATCATGATGGGCCAAAAAGTGGCAATATGATGGGTATGTGGCTAATGACAATTTTTTTACCAAAAATTGATGAAACAAATAGGGATTTTAAGGGAGATTCTCAACTTTCCACTAATATAAATTATGCTTTACTTTGAATTTAATAAATAATTATTATCCATTTTCTATTTGAATTACGACTAAAGTCTTGATTGATAAGCTAATTGAAAAACATGTATAGATTTCAAACAGTATCATATTTTCTGAATCCAAAACGTGTGTCACATTATATGTGTTGCATACTATAAGATTAAAAAAAAAAGGATTACATGAAGTTTTGACCAAGTTAAGGTGGTTAGATATACAAGTTTTTATATTTTTTAAAAGTTGTAATAAAAAATTTATAATTAATCATTTACTTGGAAAAAATTACAAAAAAAAATGCATCACACCCAGACATGATTCCTCTACTTATACTTAAAATATTATAAAAAATATTATCATTTTATTGTGGTTAGGTGGTTAGACAGACACGTACTTTTTTTCCCTGAAATTTAAGTACTATTGCATTGAAATTTCAATTTTTCACCAAATAGACTTTAAAAAAAAAAAATCCTAGTAGTGTAGAAACTACATTCAATTTTCTACAGATTCTATTCTTACATATTTTTGAAATAATATAGATAAATTATTCAAATTTTTACATTAAGTTTCCTAACTATGGTTTTTTTTTAATTCTTTTCCACTTAAGGAGCTATTTTTTCCATGATGATCCTACACATACCCACCAACATAACACATTTGGTGTGTATGAAAATGATTAATGTTTATTGAGCCTTTATATGGGATCTATTTGAGGTCCATCTTGACCTATATTGAGGTGTTTTTAATTTTTAATTAATGTGTGTGTTATGGATGATAGTGTTTTGGAGTTTGTGAGTTATATTTTTGTGTCTTACATCCAATTAAGCTGGCCTAATTCATGTTACACTTGATGTTGATATATATGATGGATTTTTTTCAGTCTTTTAGAGGCAAAGAGATATTTTCTAAGGGATGTGATGTGAATTTGATCAGAGTAGAGATAAGTTGTCAATTTTGAGATTAGAATTGTGTGAATGCAGAGCATAGCAAAGCATTGATCTAGATCAACATGAAGTTTGTTATTGTCTATGAGCCACCTTCTTTATTCTATCTTCTTCTCCATGGTTAGTGAGTCCACCTATAGTGATCATTTCTATAATATATTATAGTCAATTATAATATATTGTGAGCTTCACCATGGTTTTTCCCATTTTGTGTTTTCTATGTAAAAATCTCAGTGTTCATGTGTTATGTGATGTTGTGGATGTTTTCATGCTTTCTTTCCTTAGTGAAGTTGAAAATGATTTGGTAGTTGGATGGCTAATTTTTAAATGGCTTAATATAATACTAATTCACCCCCCTTCTCAGTATTCGAAGTGTTCAACAATATATGTGTTAAAACATGCAAAGAAGTTGCATAGAATATAAAGTGCATATTATGCAAAGAATACTTTGGAAAATGAGGGGAATTTAATAAAGTTATGAAGCACTTAAGGATGCACTATAATACAACGATGTATTTGAATAGTGCATATGAATAGAATTTTAAGCAAAACACATAGCTTAGATATAGGCATTGGATATGTGTAGAAGGCACTTAGTAAAGTGGAATACCAAAGACAAAATACAATTACAAGTTAAATGTTTAAGTTGATAACACATAGCTTTAAGGAAACATGAGACTTAGTCTCAAGCATAAGCTAGCTAAGATAGTCAACTTATATTACAATAAGGAAACCTGTAGGTTATATTTCTGAGTATAAATCATTGTTATCACCAAGATATGAGTGACTCATTCTTAACTAAGAAGTTGGACTATGCATGTGTTTTCAAACTAGTGTTTGAATGAACCACCTCTCACCTTTTGAGTTGAATTGATGCATTTGGAATAGGAAGGTGGTAGATTTGTTAGCTTATTTGTAGCATTAAGATGCTCATATTTTAGTATATATAGAGGTGCTCTCTCTACCATTTCATACACACTTTTCATTCAGATTCCTTCATTGTTATTTTGTTGTATTTTTTGTGTAAGGGTATTTTGAGATCGTTTGTGAGATAGAGAGTTGTTTTATGATTTGGAAATTGTTGATAGATTTGGTAAGAGGCTACAGGTTCAAGTTAGGTTTAACTTAGAAGGAGTACCAAGTAGGTTTTTCAAAGTTCAACAAGGGAGTAAGTAATATCAGATGGAGCTTTTAATATTAGCATGGTGATTTGTAGTCCTTTATTATTTTATGATTGAATGGTTATTTGTTTATGAATTTATTGTTTGGAAAGTATTGATTTAAATACATGTTAATTTTTTTTTATGAACTTCATTTATTTCCTAATATGGGATAATATTGGATGATTCTTGGTAAAAATATTTATTGTTGAAACCCTTTTATCTGGAGTATACATATATAATATATATTATAATTTAAGTGGTTTTGGTGCTATTAGGAACTATAATTAGTTTGTGAAGACTATATTAATATTACATTGAAGTGTTATCTTGAAATTATTAGCTTATGATGCTAGGTAAACCTTTGTGGATAATGAGGTTAGTATTACAATGAGAATTATGGCATGATAGACATGTCATCATTAATAGGTTATTATGTTATGCAAACCATGTTGATAGTATACACTTGATTGATTACTCTTATCTCATTGAAAGTAGGCAGAGAGTCTTTTTCTTTAAGGTTAGGGTGTATATTTGATTGTTATATCAATATTCAACATTACGGTTGAAAAATGTATTTTCTGATTATGTTATTTTCTTATTTTCTAATTAAGAATCTATTCCTATTCACAGAATTCTAGAAGAGGACTCACATACCAGAAAACCAAATTTGTGTTGAGAATATGACTTGTAGGTGCAGAAGCACAAACTCTTCTCAGGCTAATGTCCTTTAGATTATCTACAAAATGTAGTGAACATTGTCAACATGTGAATATTTGAGGCATATTGAAAGAGAGATTTTAAGATTGGTTTATGATCACTTGATTGTTACATCACTTTTGATTGAAACCCTAGGTTAGGATTAACCTAGATCTAGTTGGATTGTTTACTTGATTATTACATTATTTTTAATTGAAGCAAATAGGCTAGGATTGACCTATATGATTTGATTGATCATTTGATGGCTCAATATACTTTTTTATTGGATTTTTGTTTCTTGAGATTATTCCTTTGATTTAAATCATCTATTATTGAAGATCATACTTTTGAATTAAAAAAAAATATTATTGAGACTGTACTTTTGAAATAGATTCATTTAATGTTGTGACATTATGCTTATCTGTGTCACTAGTTTGGTTATTCCTAGGGTTACATTAATCCATGGGAAAGAGTGTAACGTAGTTAGTCAAGTTATTATGTCATCACTTTCTTTTAAAATAGAATAATGTAAAGAGTATGAATGGCCAAAACCAAATGAAGCTAGAAAGGTGGTGAGTGTGTGACCTCCACTCTAAATTTTGGGTGATGAATGCTTTAGTCAAAGTAGTATAAGTAGCCATTTTTTACATTGTCAGTTTGAATTGTGATCTAGGTTTGCATTCTAGGTAGGAAATATCATACATGTAGGTTGTATCCATTGTATGGAAGCTCTAGTTATGTAAGATATAGCTCACCATGCTTCGAGAATGCTAGTATTATGAGGTTACCAAACCAATCTCCTCATCAATAGGTAGGGACATCATACTAGTTAGGTAGATGTGTGGGGGACTGTAGTGAGTATGTGGTTTGAAAAAAAGCATTTGAGTGATGCTCTCCCTCATACAGTTGGTGGAAAAGATTTGAGGATATGTGCAATAGTATTGGGGACAACTAGAATGTATGCACCAAGTAATAGGGACATCTATAATGTATGGAGCAATGTTGGGACATCCAAACCATTTCTATTTATATTTATGTAAGCTCTTAGAAGATATGCATGTAAACATGTATCTCTATTCTTATTGTAAAATTGTAAATGAAAAATTTTATCATGAAATTATGTAACATGAAATCATTACTTGGGCTTTTGTAATATTTCATTGTAATGCAATGGGAAAGTTTGGAATGAGGTTATTTCAAATGTGGATATTTTTATTGGATAGAAAAGAAAAAAAATATTGTTAAGTGTTAGTATCCTAAAGTATTTACTTGTGAGTAAAACATAGTAAAATCAATGAGTAGAACAATAGGCATGTTACAAATTCTAAGTGATAACATAACAAGCACAAATGAACAAAATCAAATATTATATTTAGTTGACCCAAATGAAAATAAGTACAAAGCCTTGTATCTATAGGAAAGGAAGAGGAAATCCACCCATGATATGGATTGACAAGTGCCCCATGATGTGGCACAAATGAGGAACCAAGTGTTCTATAAATATTAACCTGAGGATCACTAGGAACATGGAAACCAACAAACTATTTGAACAAGTCATCAACTTTGATGACAAGTGTTGAGTGACCTTTGAGGTGAGATAAAAAGTCTTCCAACCTCAAAAGGGTAGCACATGAGGATTTCCAAATGATTTGGTAACATCTAGAGGTCTAAAAGGTTTCACATTTAGTTAGAAAAGATGTCTAACCTCATCAACCTAAGTACACTTAAGATTATTTAATAGATAAATTATTCACCCTAACACCCCTTTTAAGTGATACTTGGGAAGATACAAAATTAAAATAGATAGAAATGGGTCCCAAGTAGAGGCCATGTTAGGTACACATGTACAATGCATTCTCTCACAAATGGAGAAAGATAGAAAACCTAGTGGGAACAAAACTATCCTCCATGAAAGAGAAATAGAAGGATTGAAGACCTTATGAAATGATGTCCCGTGATGATAGGAACATCTTGGTGAAGAACTCTAGAAGCACGTAAAGGTTATAAGCTTTTTCAAATGGGAATTAGTGTTTAGATAAATAGGAATGGGTGTCTAACCTCATCAACCTAAGTACACTTAAGTGTAGTGAATAGATAAATTATTCACCCTAACACCCCTCTAAGTGATACTTGGGCAGATCACAAAAGTGCAATAGATAGAAATGGGTTCCAACTAGAGGCCATGTTGGGTACCCATGTACAATGTATTCTCTCATAAATGGAGAAACATAGAAAACCTAGTGGGAACAAAACTAGCCTCCAAAAATGAGAAAGAGAAGGATTGAAAACATTTTGAAATGATGTCCCATGATGATAGGAACATCTTGATGAAGAACTCTAGAAGCATGTAGAAGTTATAAAATTTTCCAAATAGGAATTAGTGTTTGTTGGAATCAACAAATCTTCAAGAAATGTAGGTCAACATAAGAGATACAAAATACTACATGAGTGAATATATGAACACTATGCTCAACCATGTAGACAAAGTCAATCAAACTCTGTGTAGTTGAAAATACAGATAGTACTATGATTAGGAGTACTATAATCTCAAAATATATGATCCACTAAAATAATCCTCCATACGAGAGATCAATATAAAAGGTTCATGAGGCATCCCTAAAAGAAGATTCCTCCACTACTTCATTGAAATAAGCATTAGCAATTCCTCCATTGCTCCTTTGAAATAAGAATTAACAATTCCTCCACTACTTCATTGAAAGAAGCATTAGCATAACACATCATAGCCCGCGCCCCCCCTTCGCCCTCCCCTCTCGCCCCCCCTCCCCCCCCTCCCCTTAATGCTAAGAAAATAAGTAGAACAAATAAAATCAAGAGTGTGCAAGGAATGTAGAGATGTATAAGAAACTAAGCAAGGGTGTGCTCCAAGACACACTCACATTATACGAGAATCTTGAGGATCCATTATTGTGATGACAAAACCCCCATTACACTTTATAATTCAGTCTACGTATGAAATTTCCCAAATTTCCTCCATGTGAAACATACATTTAATTTTGTGGCACTTTATATGAGTGCATTTACAAACTTATTTGCTATTGGATTTCTTACAATTTTATTTTCATGAGGTGGATTAAGAAGGCATGTATTAAGTTATTCTTACAAACCACAATAAAATTCAAAAAGTATATAAATTCAAAAAGTATATACTTACAACTCTCCCTTCCATTTGCAAGTTATTGTAAAATCAAAAAGAAAAACCACCCTCCAAATCCATTGCAAGAGAAAAAATTGTCTCCTCTTTTACAAATTTTTAACCATGGAAAAAAAAATTTACCTCCCCCTTTGAAAGCTAAATTTTTTTTTCTGCATTACAAACATAAATTAAATCTTTAAAGATCAACAATAAATGCTAAACCGAAAATTCTGGCCGGGTGAGAAGGGAAAGAGTTTTCAAACTCTAGTGTATCTTGCTGATATGCCTCCTAAAGCCTCTGCTATAATATGACATGCGCAGCCTCAAATGAATCCACGCCCTGCCAGTGAAAGGCGACCTCTAATGAAGAAAATGTGCTCTTCAAGTGATGGAAAAAGCCTCGCACCCTACTGAAATAGGAGTCCAAGTTCAAATGCTGCCTCAAATGCAAGAAATCGTGACTACCAGAGGTAAATGACGCCTACCAGAAGTAAATCGCGCCTAAAAAAGAGGAATTCCGCATCTGAAATAGAAGAAATTCGTGCCTCCAACCAAGGAAACTCGTGACCTGTGGATAAAATCGCTGCCTCAAGGTTAAATCAAAGCATGCAATGAAGCAAACAATCCTTCAAGCTGCCCATAAATCATGCCTCACAAGGAAAGGTCGAAGCTGCAAAAAGATTGCAAGGGTAGCAATAACAAATTGCCCTCTAAAATTCCACAAATCGAGATCACCCCTCACAGATCGTTGAATTTATGCTCACGTGCAAATTTTAACACAGAGAGTAATGGAATCTAACAAAAATACAATGAAGTTGTTCACCTAGAGACCTGAGACTATCTCTCGATATCATATAAGAAATAGGAAAATCTAAGAGATGAAGTAATAAGCACAAATGAACATCAAATGTTGTATTTAGTTGATCCAAATTAGAATAAGTGGAAAGTCATTCATATATAAGAAAGGAAGAGGCAATCCATCTGTGATGTGGATTGACAAGTGCCCCATGATGTGGCATAAATGAGTAGACAAGTGTCCTATAGGTGTCAACCTTAGGATCACTAGGAATGTGCAAACTAACAATCTATTTGACCAAGTCATCAACCTTGATGCCATGTTTTGAGTGATCCTTGAGGTGAGATGGAAAGTCTTCCATCCTCAAGAAGGTAGCACATGAGGTTTACCAAATAACTTGGTAACATCTAGAGGTCTAAAAGGTTACACATTTAGTTAGACAAGACGTTGTCTAACTTCATCAACCTAAGTACACTTAAGTATAGTGAATAGATAAATTATTCACTATAACAAATCACACCTTTATACATAGCTTCAAATCAAATTTGAGATAGTAAGGAAGAGAAATCATCAATATATGCATATTCATGATTCAAACCTTATTTTTTTCATTATTGATAATGTAGTAGTCATTTATTACAAAAGAAAGGATAATAAAAAACTTAATCATTGTCTTTGTTCTAACATAGATAATTTAGGACTTGTTATTGCTACACAATAACAAAAAAATGAAAATGAAAATATGGCCATCGATAATGATATCATAATTATTTATTTAAAGTTATCAGATAGAATAATATCTTTTATACAAAGGATATTTGATATATATTTTGATAATTAATATAAAAAAATAGTGATTGCAATCAATTTAGTTAGGTAGTACTTTAATTTTTTTCTATTTTTGGTCTAGAAGATATTATTGTCTTAGTACAATTGAATCTAGTTCTTACATTAGACATAGAGTTTGTGTTGGCTTGGTAAGCCAAAATATATAATAAAATTTTGTAAATATTTGTAATAAAAAATAGTTCTATCAAGTAACATTCCTTTATTAAAATTTTCATATGCATGTAAAAATATAGATAATTGTGATATGTTGCATAACTTGGTCTTATATCTCTTGCAACATATTTAGTTTTTGTTTAGAATGATGTTGTGGATATGCCGTGTTTCAACTTTGAAGCATGATTCCTTTCCATCCACTTTTATAAAAATATTTGTACAATATCTTTATAAAACTATATAATAAACATTCACTCAAAGAAAATTTTAAGATAGATTATATTGATCTAGATGTTGTGATTAAAATAAATTATTGTTGAATTTTAAAATCAACTTATAAAGTAGCATTAATATCATATTTTTATTGAATCTCCATGTCAATCAAATTAAGTTGAAATAAATTATGATGAGATAGACTTATCACAACACTAAATTACACTTAATTATTGAAATAAGCTACATAATCACTTACTATTTTTATTTGAGTCACCTCCATCATAGATAGGGTCTATTTTTTTGTATTCATTCTCCTCTTTATTCTTCTTATCATTGATCCATCCTCCTATAGGATAATCAATGGCCTTAGGTTAATGCTTCCACAAAAAGGTTTGTGTGGTATTCTTAAGATTAGTAAATCTACTTTAGTGGTCTCCAATAATTTTTTGTTCAAGTTGGGATCCATGTTTATGGTGGAGGTCCTTGCAAAAAAAATGTGTCTCACTCTATTGAAACACTCCTTGAACAATATTTTAGTGGTTAATTTATAGGGTTCTAGCCAAGACCTTTAGTACTAGAAAAATGGATCTTAGTTGTTTGGATTTCTATTTTTTCCTTTAACTTGTTTTTTTTATACCTTTTTCTACTTCATTATCATATTTGAATATAATGAGTGTAATGTTAGTTTTCAAGAGGGTCTATGTTGTTTGAGTCCAAGTGCTCTATCTCTAAATTTTTGGTCTACAAACTTTTATTTAGAAGTGGATATGTTTGTAGAAGTATTGATGTTAGGAAATGTAATGCCCCCTAGTCAATTAATTTATATTTTTGTCAAAGCCCAAATTTCTATTCGTCATGTCTCACTTGATCAAAATTCACCTAGGTACACTCCCTCTTCATCCCCCATATGCCTATATAAGATCCCCATAAAAATTATCTAAATTGGCTATCAAAAATTTAAATTTATCATCTCAACATGACTTCCCATCTAAATTTTACTAGTCCCTTCTTCCAATAAGGATTTATTACTTTTCTATCCCCACATAACCATTCTACCTAACCCCACTATTTTCTTCCCACTATTTTTTGTTCTTTTATCAAAGTTTTACTATTTTCTTTTCTCTTATCAAAGTTTTAGAATTTTTCCCATTAGCATGTATTTTCCTAACTCCCTAAATTGTGACTTGTGGCATGAGTCATGTAGTATCCCCAAACCCTAAAATTTGGAATTTCTACCTACTAACATAGTACACTTCACCTACATTTTTAAGTAGCATAAAAGTTCCATTAATCCTAATTTTGATCACATAACATCCTCAAAATGGTTCTCCTAACCAAACACATTGTTTAGAGTCAAAGGTGTATGTATTCATAGGTGCACATTGTAGTGGAGGAGGAAAAAATTATTTTCATAAATGTGATGGTTGAGGGTCATTGGCATCTCACGTTTTGTGTGCTCTTTTATAGCTTACACTAAAAGATCAATAGATTTTATTGATTTTGGTGACATCAAAGACATAGAATAAAAATTTCAAACAACATCAAATGTGAAACTATCCATTTGATAAATTATGGTACATCATTTTACATATAGGAAACCCTAGCTATCATTTTTTAGAACTCATGTTGAAATAGTCAAATATGAGGATGAAGACTCTCAGAATAATAAAAGACAAAGGATAGAAACCATTTTGGTTTCACTATGCAAAGGATGTATTACCTTACCCTAGTCACACAAGTTTATAAAAGGTCACAAGAAATATCCTTTGGTAGTGAATGTATCTCATATAAAGGTTGAACATAACCCTCTATATTTTAATCTTCCACGATGATAGGTTTGTGTATACACCTAAACTCGGTGAAGACAATTGATTAATTAAATACTAGTTATTTAATTAATGAACCCTTTTATTTCATCTACTTATAAATAAATTCTCAATTTATTTATATAGTTCACACTTTTCTAAATTCTTCCTCTTAAACCACATTCTTCTAGAGTTAATTAAATAAACAAATGTCAATAGTTAGATATCTTCTCACTAAGTTTGAATAATTCTAAATTTAAATTTAGTCACATGTCTAAAAAAAATTTGGCCACATCATCAAATGTCACATGTATTTAAATATGACTAATATTTAAATTACATTATTCTCAACCAGTTCCATAACAAAGTTTTGACATGTGGCTTTCTCACACATTTTATTCTCTCATACATGTGGCATGTTGCCCTTGGTCAAGGGAATATCCTCCATGATTCTTCCATCTCCACCATTCATCTCTCATGTTGAAATATTGACCGTTGGTCGTTGCCACCTCACAAGATGCTTTGGAAATCCTATAAATACAAGTTCATTCTACAACATTTTACATCACATCTATGAGTAAACTTATTATGCAGGAATATCATTGGAGCATTTGGAGCATTTAGAGTTTGAGCATAGGACATTTAGAAATTTACCATTGTTTTATCATATTAGATTACAATAATGTCTTAGTTTATAGTTACATTTTAGTTATCATCTTAGCTTGTATACAACATTTGCATCATATAATCTAGCACCATTATCCATTGTCAATATCACCAATATAATTTGCATCATGCAATATCATGTAGGAACATGAATTTCTTGCATTATACATCTCATTTCCTAGGTTGTCATCCAAACTAGTGATAGTGCATATACAAAATCTGAAAGCACTAATGATTTAAAGGATCCTTGAGAATAGAGAACAATGGAATAGTTTTAAATATTTGTTTTCTTTTAATTAGATTAGTTTTATGATTTAGATCTTTACTGTAATATGTCTCATTGATGTTTATGTATTTTATTATTGATTTACTAACTCTCACAATTTCACACTTACATAGATTAGTTCTAAGATAGAATAAAGAAGGTGGCTCATAGCCCATTTTGAACTATTGCATAAGCATCTACAACATGAAGTACAATAACAAACTTCACACTAATCTAGATGAATGCTCTGCAGTCACACAATTCTAATCTCAACATTCACAACTTATCTCTACTCTAATCAAATTCACATCACATCTCTCATACAATGTCTCTTTGCCTCTAAAAAACTAAAAAAAAATCCATCATATATATCAACATCAAGTGTAACATGAATTAGGTCAGCCTAATTGGATGTAAGACACAAAAATATAACTCATAAGCTCCAAAACACTATCATCCATAACACACACATTAATTAAAAATTCAAAACACCCCAAGATAGGTCAAGATGTACCTCAAATAGATCCCATATAAAGGCTCAATAAACATTAATCATTTTCATACACACCAAATGTGTTAGGTTGGTGGGTATGTGCAGGATTGTCATGGAAAAAATTGGCCCTTAAGTGGCAAAAAATTCAAAAAAATCAGAGTTAGGCAACTTGATGTAAAAATCTGAATAAATTATCTATATTATTTCAAAAATATGTAAGAATAGAATCTATATAAAATTGAATGTAGTTTCTAAACTACTACGTTATTTTATTTTTAAAAAAATCTATTTGGTGAAATTTTGAAATTTCAATGAAGTAGTACTTAAATTTAGGGGAAAAAAAGTAGGTGTCTGTCTTACCATCCTAACCAAAATAAAATGATAATATTTTTTTATAATAATTTAGATATAAGTAGAGGACTCATTTAAATGTGATGCATATTTTTTGTAATTTTTTTCCAAGTAAATAACTAATTACAATTTTTTTTATTACAAGTTTTAAAAATATAAAACTTGTATGTCTAACCACCTTAACTTGTTAAAACTTCATGAAATTCATTCTTTTGTTTTTAATCCTATAGTATAGCATATAATGTACACGTGTTTTGATTAAAATGTGATACCATTTGAAATATTTAGATGTTTTCAATCCACACTATCAATCAGGACTTTAGTCGTAATTCAAATAGAATATAAATAATTATTATTTATTAAATTCAAAGTAAAAAATAATTTATATTGGTGGAAAGTTGAGAATCTCCTTTAAAAACCCTTTTCATTTCATCAATTTTGGGTAAAAAAAATTCCTCAGCCACATACCCTACACATACCCATCATACCACCACTTTTTGGCCCCTCATGATCCTGCACATACCCAACACAAAACATTGAAACTCAAAACACCATGGTTGAACCTGAAGAAAATCCTTTCCATGGAATCCGCAACATTGAAGGTGAAGAAATAACTAAGAAAGACATTCAACATGTTGAACAAGATCCAAATTTTTACAAGTGCTTAGAAATATTTTTTGAAAGAAATGGGGAAAAATACTTACTAATGTTGGATAAACAAGGTGTCAAATTTCTTGATGACTTTGATGTTAATTAATTGAAAGAAACTCCTAAAAATCCTAAAAATGATTCACAAGATATAGAACAAATGGTTGCCTTAACTCATCAAATGAAAAACCTCCAACAACAAATTCTTGACATGCAAAGGGGAACCTCAAAAGTATACTTGATACAAGACATTTTCCCATATCCATTTGATCAAGATATCAACATGATTCCTTTTCCAAAATATTGTGAATTCCCAAAGTATGATAAATACAATGGTAAAACTGATCCAATAAATCATGTGAGGGAATTTAGAACCATGAGTTTTGAATTTTCACACAAAGAAACTTGCTTGATGAGATTGTTTCCACCCAGCCTAGGTGGACAATGCCTTGAATGGTTTTGCAAACTTGCACCACCAATTAAAACCTTTGAAGAATTGGTTAACAAATTCATCACCTAATACTCTTAAAACACCCAACATGATATAATAATGAAAGACCTTTGCAACTTGAAACAGAAAAAGGGTGAATTGTTCCTCACTTTTCTACAAAAATGGAGAAGGTTGTTTACATGATATTCTCATCCCGTACCTAAAATAGAAAAGATGCAAATATTTATTGATAACCTAAATGACGATATGAGCTATAGATTGGAGTTACAATTCCCACCTACCTTTGAAAAATTGATTGAAAATGGAATCAAAATTGAAGAAGCTTTGGCCAAAAGAGGAGACATAAAAATTTAGAATGAAAACAATGCATCAAGCTCCTCTAACAATTATAACATCAATGTTAAACCAAAGTTTTGGAAATGAAAAAAAAATGTTGGTAAAAATGATGGTGTAGCTGAAATACAAAATGCAAAACCAGTATTCAACTTGACAACAGCTGCCACCAAAACCAATCAAAACAATAATCCAACTGACAATCAAACAACCAAAATGTCAATCAAAACAATAATCAAGGTAATGTTGAATCTAGAAGACCACCATATCAAACATCCTCGAATTGAAGAAGATTAGTGACAATCATTAGAATAAGCATTAAACGAGCTTCTTGCAACCAAGGTTAAAACATTACCAGAGGAAAGATATTGGGAACCACAAGTCAAACCTCCATGGTGGAATGATGCACATTATTGTGACTTTCATTGAAACAAAGGGCATAAAACCAATAATTGCATGCAATTGAAACATTTGATAGAAGACTTGATTGATAAAAAGACCATATTCGTAGAAGGACCCCAAACAAACAATGATCATGGAGCATTCAAGAACCCTCTACCAAACTACGAAAAAGGGGAGTCCTCTTCATAAAATACTAAGGGAAAAAACATGAATTATATTTATGATTCTATCATTTATTGTGTTGAGGTAGTTGAAGATCAAACCAAGGACATCAAAATCAAGGGCCAAAGAAACATTGTTACAAATGAAAATCATCACCATGATATCAACACCAAACCACATCATATTAATGACATAACCCCAATAAATCTGATCACAAATGTTGCCACAAGTGATAATCAAATTAATGTCATTAAAATTAGAGAAAAGCAAGACAATCCACTAGTCAACACAATCATAAGAGGGCAACCTAAAGTAACATTGAAAGGAGCTACCTCCTCTACATCCAAGGCAATTGTTGTCCCTACAAATCAATATAACATAGTTGATCAGTTGTAGAAAATACCCACTCAAATATCCATATTAGAGCTTCTCAATATTTCACCAACACACAAAGAAATCCTAGAACAAGATCTAGTAGCCACCACAGTACCAAACAACCTAGAATTTTTTCAATTTCAAGCTATGGTGGGACACTTGACCACACCTCATTGCCTCTCAGTTTTCAAACATGATGATGTATAAATCACCCATCCACATAACCCTACCCTCCACATTGAAGTTATAACTCACAAACATTGCATCAAACATGTTGTAATAGATGGTGGAGCTAGCCTAAATATATGCACTATGAAACTTTTCCATGCACTTGGATATTCTGAAAATACTATTGATCCTCGAAGGAAAATCATAATAAAAGCATATAATGATGAAGAAAGATCCTTCAAAGGATTAATTGTATTACCAATTCAAGTGGGACCAGTTGTCAAAGATAGAATCTGCCATGTGTTGGATAAAGAGTTGACATACAACATACTCTTGGGATGTCCTTGGATTCATGAGATGTAAGCAGTTCCCTCAACGTATCATCAGTGTTTGAAATTTCCTTTCAATGGGAAAGAAATCACTATTGTAGTTGATTCCAACAACCCCCAATATTGCAACACACTAAAAACAACCTAATATACTTTTGTGCCACATAACAAGGAAGCTTAGGTACTTGTAGTACATGTTAAACAATGAAAGACAACTAAATTTCTTGTCAAAGTGGGTTGACAAAAGGGACCAGTCAAAAGATAAAGGTGTTGGTAATTATACTCTACAAAATTAGAAAGGTCAACTCAATGCCTTATGAAAAAAAGTTGCAAAGCTTCAATTAAAAGAAAAATGCCTGGAGGAATATTCATTTGAGCAATCCTTATGGGTATGTGTAGGATCATGATGGGCCAAAAAGTGGTGATATGATGCCCGTATGTGTAGGGTATGTGGCTGAAAACTTTTTTTTACCCAAAATTGATGAAACAAAGAGGGTTACTAAAGGATATTCTTAGCTTTCCACCAATATTATGCTTTAATTTGAATTTAATAAATAATTATTATTCATTTTCTATTTGAATTATGACTAAAGTCTTGATTGATAGGCTAATTGAAAAACATCTATAGCTTTCAAACAATATTACATTTTTTGAATCTGAAAGATGTGTCACATTCTATGCTTTACATACTATAGGATTAAAGAAATTAAAATGAATTTCATGAATTTTTTAAAAAGTTTTTGATAAGAGGGGGATAAATGGGTTTTACAGGGACCCGAAACCACAAAGTAACATTACAAGCTAAGACCAAAACAGAGGTCCAAAAGACAAAAAGGCTGCCAGAAAGATAAAAACCAACATAAATAGACAGCTGCAAAAAAGTCAAAAAAACCATTACACGGCCAGCAAACAGACAAAGCTGGGCCTAGCCACAGCTAATCCATAGAATTCAGAAGCTCGTCTGCAACCTCTTCCAGGTCCACCATATCTTGGACCCCCTCCATAAAGATCTGAGTCATATTTGGGGTGGCCAGGGCTTTTCTTTTCGTCCTTGATCTGGTTCGTTTAGAGATCCCAGCTTCCTCATCCTGGTCTTTCTCCTGATCAAGGTTGACAATTAGAGCTCTCTTCTGTGTTTTCTCCAACCTTTCAGACATGGCTTTGATGATAATAGAGTTATGTCTGGCAATTCTACAGTTTTGATCAGCAATTTTTTTCATGATTCCTTTAATTTTTTCAATGTCATTTTCCACAGTGCTGTCCTTTTGTGTGTTATCCTTCACATTGCTATTCTTCTCTGCTTCGAGCTGAATTAGCCCCGCAACTTTGGCTTCAATTTCCCCCAACTTACTATGAAGAGACAGATTTTTTGTTTTCAGCTCACTTATTTCAGGAAATACCCATTTGGCAGAATTAAACTGGTCCATAGAACAACTCTTGGCAGTTCCAACGAAGTCAAAAGGGGGGTCACTTTCAGAATTGACCCCAAAAATCACCGACTCCGCACCTCTAGGAGGGTTATAGTTCACCGACTCCACACCTCTAGGAGGGCTATAGTCACTTTATGAAGTTAAGGTGGTCTGATATACGAGTTTTTATATTTTTTAAAATTTGTAATAAAAAATTCATAATTAATTGTTTGCACGCAAAAAAATTACAAAAAAGTATGCATCACATCAAGAAATGAGTCCTCTACTTATATCTAAAATATTATAAAAAAAAAATTATCATTTTATTATGGATAGGGTGGTTAGACAGATGCCTACTTCTTATTTTTTCCCTAAAATTTAAGTACTACTGCACTGAAATTTCAATTTTTTACCAAATATATTTCTTGTTAAATAAACCTAATAGTTTAGAAACTAAATTCAATTTGCTACAGATTCTATTCTTACATATTTTTGAAATAATATAGATAACTTATTCAAATTTTTACGTCAAGTTGCCTAACTCTGATTTTTCTAATTTTTTTGCCACTTAAGGGCCTATTTTTTCCATGATGATCCTACACATACCCTTATGTTTATCCCAACTTTCATATTCTCCTAAGTCATATGGCTATTCATCAACATCAAGACAACAATCATCACAACCAATCACACTCTTTTATGGAAAGTTTGTAAAAGTGGACACTTTGGTGGATGAATCAAAGACAAGGAGCTTTTGAATTAGTTATACAAGGATGAAGAAAAATCACAAGCATCGAATTCTAATGTACAAACAAAACAATATGGAAAAAGGAAGACAATCTTGGAAAAGATGGGATATGAGGGAAAAGGTCCTATTGGTATAAGAAAAGAAGGTATAATAGAACCAATACATCCCATCACAATGAATTCAAAGGAAAAAAAATAGGAAGTCCTAGCATATAGAGAAGAATCACAAGAAGAAAAGAAGTAGCAGGTTGTTGAGAGAATTCTCCAATTGAGAGATAGTTCTAAAATGGATTCCAATGAATATGAATGGGATTTCCTCTCTGAAGATCTTTTCATGATAAGGAAATTGATGTAATACAAAAGTATACACCTACATGTATGGAGAGACACAACTTGAGTTATAGAACACTTCAAATTGGATCACAACATATCAATGAATCAAGTGAAGATGATCATGCTTTGAGCGAGATAGATACTTCAGAAGAGAGTAACATCATAGACCTTGATATTGCTATTAGACACTTTGACGATGTTTCCATGGGTATGTGCAGGATCATGGTGCGCCAAAAAGTGGCAATATTATGGGTATTTGTAGGGTATGTGGCTGACGACTTTTTTTTCACCCAAAATTAATGAAACGAAAAGGGTTTTTAGAGGAGATTGTCATATTTCCAAAAATATAAATTATGATTTAATTTGAATTTAATAAATAATTATTATTCATTTTCTATTAGAATTACGACTAAAGTCCTAATCGATAGGCTGATTGAAAACATCTATAACTTTCAAACGGTATCATATTTTTTGAATCCAAAACATCGTCACATTCTATGCTTCACATACTATAGAATTAAAAAAATAAATTTCATGAAGTTTTGACCAAGTTAAGGTGGTCCATGAGTTTTTATATTTTCTAAAAGTTGTAATAAAAATTCATAATTAATTATTTACTTGGAAAAAAATTACAAAAAAATATGCATCACATCGGACATGAGTCCTCTACTTAGATATAAAATATTGCAAAAAATATTATCATTTTATTATGGTTAGGTGGTCAAACGACACCTACTTCTTATTTTTTCCCTGAAATTTAAGTACTCTTGCATTGAAATTTCAAATTTTCACCAAATAGATTTTATTTATTTTAAATAAACCTAGTATTTTAGAAACTATATTCAATTTTCTACAAATTCTATTCTTACATATTTTTGAAATAATATAGATAACTTATTCAAATATTTACGTCAAGTTGCCTAACACTTATTTTTCTAAATTTTTTGCCACTTAAGGGCCTGTTTTTTGCATGATGATCCTGCACATACCCCCATCATGAATCTTACCCCTATTGACCTTAGCCAATCTATCAATTCCTTTCCATTGATACACCATAAACTAATTGATTGGGACCAAATTGAGCTACTTGAAATACCTATCTTTTTGAACAATGATGCCATTGTAAACTTCCTTTGCTCTGACAATCCTAAAACATGTTCCACCAGTGAATCTCATAATGAGGCTTTAGATGAGGAGAGTGCCAAATCTCTCAGCTACAAAACAATGAATATCAAATATTGATCTAATGGTGAAAACCATTTAATGGCACTATTAGATCAAGAAAAATTAAACATAAAGAGTGCATCTAACGGTGGAAACCTCTTCGAGGCACCGAACAATGCAAGATTTGGCACTCTTCTCGAGCACTATCATGAGAGATCTTCAGTGCTGATTGAGCCCACACAATCCATCAACATTGGAACAACTGAAACAATCAAGACTTTACATCTAGTAGCGTCCATGATAGAGGAAGAAAAACCAAGCTTCATTAAGTTCTTTGAAGAATGACAAGTCAACTTTGC
Organism: Sequoia sempervirens; assembly: GCA_007258455.2. Classification (NCBI taxonomy): domain Eukaryota; kingdom Viridiplantae; phylum Streptophyta; class Pinopsida; order Cupressales; family Cupressaceae; genus Sequoia; species Sequoia sempervirens. The sequence continues at coordinate 793,511,865 of VDFB02271358.1, forward strand.
TTGGTCCTACACTAACATTTGAGGCATATATCTAGATCTTATCATGCATCATTTATCACTACCACCTGGGGTGAAATCAATGAAGCAAAAGTTGAGAAAAATGCATTCCCATATCACCCTCTTGATGAAAGTTGAATTAAAGAAGCTACTGGATGTGGGATTTATCAAACCTATTAACTATGTTGAGTGGATATCAAATATTGTGCCAATTTCAAAACTAGACAAAAGCATCAAGATATGTATGGACTTTAGGGATCTTAATAGGGCTTGCCTGAAAGATGACTTTCTTTTGCCTAACATTGACATCATTGCAGATTCCACAGCGGATCATGCCATGCTATCACTTATGGATGAATTTTCAGGTTACAACTAGACAAAGATAACACCATAAGACCAAGAGAAAACTAGTTTCACATGTTCTTGGAGCTCATTTCTTTTGAACATAATGCATTTTGGGTTGAAAAATGTTGAAGCTACATATCAGAGAGTAATGACCCCCATCTTCCATGACTTGATGCACACCTTTATGGAAGACTGTTGATGACTTTTTGGAAAAATCATTCACTAAAGAGGGACATCTAGAAAGTTTAGACGAGATCTTCACCAGATTGGAGAAATTCAATGTGAGGTTAAACCCAAAGAAATGTGTATTTGGCATGACATCAACCAAAATTTTGGGATATATAGTATTCTCTAAAGGTATCGAGGTGGATCCTATGAAATTAAAAGCCATCATGGAGATGCCTCCTCCTAAAAACAATAGCCAACTCAGATCTTTACAAAGATGATCCCAGTCTATCAAGAGGTTCATCACACAATTGGCTAGTAAAACTCACCCTTTCAATCACTTACTACACAAGAATGTCTCTTTCAAATGAGATGAAAAGTGTGAAGAAGCCTTTAATCAACTAAAGCAATATCTAATCTCACTGGACCCATATTGGTACTGCCAACTAAAGAAAAACCATTAATACTCTACATTGCAACAACTGAAGTATCTTTGACTACCCTATTGGCACAGGAAGAATCTGTAGTAAAGGAAAGGGCTATTTATTACATCAATAGGACTTTGAGGGTATGTGCAGGATCATGATGGGCCAAAAAGTGGCAATATGATGGGTATTTGTAGGGTATATGGCTTACGACTTTTTTTTTACCCAAAATTGATGAAACGATAAGGGTTTTTAAAGGATATTCTTAGCTTTCCACAATATAAATTATTCTTTACTTTGAATTTAATAAATAATTATTATTTATTTTCTATTTGAATTACGACTAAAGCCTTGATTGATAGGCTGATTGAAAACAATCTATAGCTTTCAAACGGTATCACATTTTTTGAATTAGAACATGTGTCACATTATATGCTTTGAATACTATAGGATTATAAAAAATAAAATTGAATTTCATGAAGTTTTGACCAAGTTAAGGTGGTCAGACATACACGAGTTTTTATATTTTTTAAAAGTTGTAAAAAAATCATAATTAATTATATACTTGGAAAAAATTACAAAAAAATATGCATCACATCTAGACATGAGTCCTATACTTATATCTAAAATAATATAAAAAAATACTATCATTTTATTGTGGTTAGGGTGGTCAGACAGACATCTACTTATTTTTTCCCTAAAATTTAAGTACTCTGCATTGAAATTTCAAATTTTCACCAAATAGATTTTTTTATTTTTAAAATAAACCTAGTAGTTTAGAAACTAAATTCAATTTTCTTCATATTCTATTCCTACATATTTTTGAAATAATATAGATAACTTATTCAAATTTTTATGTCAAGTTGCCTAACTTTGATTTTTTTGAATTTTTTGCCACTTAAGGACCTATTTTTTCCATGATAATCCTGCACATACCCTTGAATGGTTATGAGATCAAATACACCTTTATTAAAAAAGGATATTTGGTAGTAGTATTTTCTACTTAGCAACTAATACATTACCTATTGACTCACACCATCAAACTCAGCAAAAAATGATCCATTGAATTATCTACTCAACAAAGCTACCTTGGTAGGAAGGCTAGCCAAATGGGTCGTGATATTGAGCAAGTTTGATATCTAGTATGTAGAAAGAAAAGTAATCAAAGGTAAAGCCATAGTAGATCAACTAGCTAAAGCACCATTACACGATGATCATTCAATGGGCATTAAATTTCCAGATGTTGGTGTCCTAACGGTGTCAACATAACAATGGATGTTATACTTTGATGGCTCTTACACACAACATGGATCAGGCACAAGAATCTTGTTTATCATGCCTCAAATACACACAATTGAAAAGTCCTACAAGTTAATGTCCTTGCACTAACAACACAACCAAGTATGAAGCATTCATCATTGAAATCAAATTAGTTGTCGAATGGAAGATTACAGAGTTGTAAGTCTATGGTGGTTCTCAACTATTCATTAACCAAGTAAATGATGACTACAAGACAAAGGATAATTTAAAATTGATGCCATATAAAAGAATGGTTGATGACTTCAAAAATTACCTTGTGGAGATTAAATCTGAGAAAATTCCAAGAGGCGACAACCAAGTTGTTGATGTTATGGAAACCATTGCTTCTCTCTTGCAAATACTTGAAAAATGAGCCCATTATGAGTTCATGGTGGAACTATTTAACCCCGCCTATGACAACACCAAATCCCAAGTCATCTACCATCTAGTCGAGACTAATGGTTCTACCTATAGGAAAATCTACACCTATCTAAATTACAATACCCTCCCAACAAATTTATCCTAAAACCAAAAAGAAGATAGCCGATGTACTTTACCGATGAGGTCTTGATGGTACTCTCCTTCTGTGTCTTGAACGTAACAAAGTTGAAACCACTTTAGATGAGGTTCATGAAGGTATCTATGACACACATTCATGTGGCCTAACTTTAGCTAAGAAAATCCTACGCTTGGTGTATTACTTGTCGAATATGGAGAAGGAGTCATTTCAATATGTCAAAAATGCCAAAAATGTCAAATTCATGGGAACCTAATACATGCACCAGCACAAGAGTTGCAACCATTTGCATCAACATGGCTTTTCTGTCAGTGGGGACTAGATCTTGTAGGAAAAATTTGTCCATCTTCATCAAATGGACACAAGCTCGTCATCACAGCCATAGAGTACTTTACAAAGTGAATTGAAGTTGTTCCATTGACCACCATCACATGAAAACAAATTGTGTCCATCCTGAATTATATCATCTATTGGTATGATATTCTTGAATCCATTATCACAAATAATGATAGACCCTTCAAGAATCAAGATTTACAAGAACTTTGTGAGAGGTTTCATATCTAGAATTAGTTTTCTACACCTTACTATCCTCAAGGAAATAGCTAATCAAAGGCCTCAAACAAAACCATCTTGAAAATCATGAAGAAAACCATCAATGATGCTGGACGTGATTGGCACGTTCAACTGAACCCTACTTTGTGGGCTTATCAAACCAACATCCACACCCCAATAGGAGCCACACCCTATGCTCTAGTCTATGGGTCAGTGGCCATTCTACCTATTGAGGTTGAGCTACCATCACTCCATGTCTCACTAAAGGAGATCATTTCAGATGAAGACTATCATGTCTATAGGCTACAAGAGTTAGAACTATTGGATGAACATTGTCAACAAGTAGTTGATCACCTAAAATATTATCAACATAGGATATCTAGAAGCTGCAATCATAGGGTAAAGCCTAGAACATTTTAGGTGGGTGACTTAGTCCTAAATGAAAATCCCCATAATCAACAAGATTGAGAGAAGAAGGGGAAATTTGAACTAAACTAGCTAGGTCCCTTTGTCGTTGTATCAGTCTTCAGATCAGGAGCATATCAATTATCTATGCATGAAGGGGATTTGTTTGATGAACCCTTCAACAATGTTCATCTCAAGAAATTATACACCTAGTTCATCTAGTGCATTGGAAAAGGTCCTAAAAAATACAAATAAACATTAGAAAAAGTCCTAAAAAAATGGTTGTATTGATGAAAACCTGGCAAACAGGTGTCTTGGCAACAACAAAAAAATCAAAAAAATCATAAAATCCAAAAAAGTGTAATAAAAACTAGTGAAAACTTGAAAACAGGTACTATTTGTGATAGGTTATCTTTTCCATCTATTTGAGCATGTTGACCATTCGCTTTAGCCATTCACTTTCACCATTTGCTTTCACCTTCATTTTTCCTATCATTGGAAAGCCTCATGTACATATCCTAGCATCATAGTTGTGTCTCACCCTAGACTGGGGGAAAAATCCTAAACTCGATAGGGGAAAAGAAACTTTGAGTTTAAACCAATAGACAAACAATAGCCAGAAAACATAACAAACAAAATGATCATAGTGCAACCCAACATTGAACATCAATCACAATTAGTAACACATCAACCATCCAAATTAAATAGCCAAGTAAATCAAATCAAAGAAAAATTTAAATGGATGATGTTCCTTTTGAATCACAACTTTATCACTTTGGTATGAATGTTCAATTTTTGTACTTTTGATTTTTGTCTTCATATATGTGGAGCAACTCAATGATGTATTGAACTAGAGGAGCTAGCAAGGGGTATGTTTTTCTTTGTCCGATTTCTGTGAGTGGATCACTACTACTATGCAAATTTTTGCACAAGACATGCTCTACAAAGTAACACTGATGACATTTTGAATTTGCATAGGAAAACATTTAACTCTTGTTTGTTTATGCAAAAAATTCTCAGGTCATCTCGCTTCAATTATACTTGGATGCTTGTGTTAACTTGCAATATCAAAAATCATGCAAGTAGTACTCAGGGACCATCATGGTCTAATTATACCATCAATTTTTGTAGTCAATTTCCACATTTTAAAAGCTCAATGATAATGAAAAGCATGACAAATCGGTTGTAATGATGACAACCTTTTCATATTAGATCTGCATGATTAAGTTAGATTACATCCATGGTAGTTTTTGCAACTGTATTTATGGGTTTTCCAAGGATGCAATATTTTCACAATGATGTTATCTCTAGCATTAATGGATTGAGTACATTTGACATTACCAAAAACACATTATTCTCATATATTTGCACATCAATTGCATCATCATTTGCATGCATTAGAAATCATTCTCACATCATTCATCCATCCATGCATCACATCATAATATCCACATCAGAAAACACAAAAACAAGTGCATTGCATCTCACATGCATAATTAAAATCATTTCATCTATTATTAATGGATTAAGAAAATGGTCCATTAAGAAGATTGAAAGAAATGTCTAGCAGAGTAATATTTCCAAGAAGAAAAAGTTGTTGAACATGACATGGTATAATAAGATTGAAAGAAATCCAACAGAGTAATATTTCCAAGAAGAAAAAATTATTGAAAAACATGACTGGTAAAGGTATAATGCCATTGTTATGAACATGTAAAACTAGTAGTGAAGATGAATTTATTATTACTCAAATCCAAGACTAACAACTTAGGACTAACTGGATTAGCATAATCATCAGATGAATGTACATAAACTTCACACGTCATTTGTATCTCACATAGGATAAAACATCATCCATTAAGCATATAGAATCACTAATCATGCATTATAATATCATCATTGCACACATCACATAATCATTGCATAACCATCATATAATCATCACATAAACATCATATAAACATTATAAACACATAGAAATATGCACCATCCTATGATCATTCCATCCATCCATTCACTCATGCATTAAAATTATCATACATTCATCCATTTCATTACATCATCTATTTGCATTAGAAAAGTACAAAAATATAAAATACATCACATTTCATTAGCATAAGAAGATCCATAACATGTATCATATAGGCATCGTATAAGCATCATAAAGCAAAAATTAAATTCATTCATCATAAACACATATCAAGACCATATAGATCAATAGTCTATTGCATATCATATAAACCTCAAAAACACAATGTGAAGTATACAATGATATGTAAATGTGTCAAAGAGATGCATCAACAAAGTGGCATAAATCACAAAATCTCTAACTAAATAAGTGTATACATCAAGTATCAATACATCATCAAGTATCAGTACATTAATCAATTTTATATTGGGACATATCAATCAAAGAAGTCAAACCACATCACCTAATCAAATCTGAATACAGCTGCACCAAATGTGAAAATCCTCTTATAACCACAACATATCACAAATCAACAATCTTATCAATCAATCAATCTAATTAGCTTTGATGAGACTTTGATTAAATCTCATGAGCATCTATCATTGATCCTCACCTATCATGAGGAAAATCATCAATCTTCATTGATTTTCGCCTATCATGAGGACAATCATCAATCTATCATTGATTCTCACCTATCATGAGGTAAATTATCATTAATCTATCATTAATCCTCACCTATCATGAGGTCAATCATCACTGTCCTATAATTGATTCTCACCTATCATGAGATCAATCATCATTAAATCTATCAATATCATTAAACATCATCAAAACCAATTGGTTGAAGCGATTATCAATCATCAAACACAAGGAGGCAAAATAGGGCATCAATTTAATCAAATTGGTAGAGTCAATTTTCTTTATCAGGAGATAATTCATTTCTAAATTGTAAAATTTTGGAACTATCATCAAATCATCAAAAAATCATCAAAAATTTCAAAAATTTCAAAAAATCCTAAAAATTCAAAAATTCACCAATTTATCTCTTGAGTGGGCATATATCTGTCATCACTTGTAAATCAATGTCTGGGGCATCAAAAAATTATTTTTTTCGACATTAGTAGCAAATTTTTCTTTGAAGCAACATGTAAACACGTTACTTCAAAGAGGGGAAAATTGTATACACCTAAAATCAATCAAGACAATTAATTAATTAAATACTAGTTATTTAATTAATGGACCCTTTTATTTATATAGTTCACACTTCTATATTCTTCATCTTAAAAACCCACATTCTTCTAAATTTAATTAAATAAACAAATGTCAATAATTTTTTTAATTAAATATCTTCTCACTAAGTTTGAATAATTCTAAATTTAAATTTATTCACATGTCTACAACACTTTTTGGCCACATCATCAAATGTCACATGTATTTAAATATGACTAATATTTAAATTACATTATTCTCAACCAATTCCATTACAAACTTTTGACACTTGACTTTCTCACACATTTTATTCTCTCATACATTTGGCATGTTGCCCTTGGTCAAGGGAACTTCCTCCATGATTCTTCCATCTCCACTATTCATCTCTCATATTGAAATCTTAACCATTGGTTGTTGCCACCTCACAAGATGCTTTGGAAATCCTATAAATACAAGCCCATTATACAACATTTTACATCACATATTTGAGTAAACTTATTATTCAGGAATATCATTGGAGCATTTGGAGCATTTAGAAATTGGTCATAGGACATTTAGACATTTAGCATTTTTTTATCATATTAGATTAGAATCATTTCTTAGTTTATAGTTACATTTTAGTTATCATCTTAGCTTGTATACAACATTTTCATCATATAATCTAGCATCATTATCCATTGTCAATATCACCATTATCATTTGTATCATGGAATACCATGTAGGAACTTGGATATCTTCCATTATACAACATCACATTTCTTAGGTTGTCATCCAAACTAGTCATTGTGCATATATAAAATCTAAAAGCACTAATGATTTAAAAGATCCTTGAGAATAGAGAACAATGGAATAGTTTTAAAGATTTTTTTTGCTTTAATTACATTAGTTTTATGATTCAGATCTTTAATGTATTATTTCTCATTGATGTTTGTGTGTTTTATTATTGATTTACTAACTCTCACATTGCACACTTACAATTTGCATGATCTTGTTTTAGTAATGGGTGCATCGTACAATTTAGAGTTTGATTTATGACTTAAGTTTCACATGCCTTAGATCAAGAAGGTTCCTAAAGAGAATTTGAAGACTATTTTCTCCATAAATGTTAATTTCCAATACTCTCATGCACCTAATTTTAACCTACTACCTAGAAGAAAGTTGAAAATATGGTGGAAGTTGGATATTTATATAGTGAAAGTATTCATTGTTACTTGAAAGCCATCAATGCCCATGACACAACCATATATAAGGATTAAATATTACCTTGCCCAACTTTGATATGGTCTATATTATGTGCATCTCACTCAGAAAATTAGAGGACCTAATTTGAATGGCCACTTACCTTAGGAATGAAGAGATAAAAATTTAAAAGCTAATTAAAATTATGAGTTCCATTCCATGAAAAAATTGTTGAGGTTGGGACAAAAAGTTGATAGATTCCAAAATGACTTTAAAAGGGATGATATCCTTTGTTGTTTGATGGAGGTGGAAAAATCCTTTATGCACAATATCATAGTTGAAGGGAGATTCAAAGGGTTTTAATATTAACTATTTCCCATTTTGAATAACATAAGCTATAATTTGTTTTCCTCCTTGACTTATAGTTTTCTTTAGGAGTCAATTAATATAGTTTTTTCTGATGATGTGCTCCTTCATCAAGGGATTATATACTACCTTTCACAAGTTCCAATTAGCTCGAGCCTCTACTACCCACATTTATTCCTATAATCTATGGTCCTCTCTTATTCCCCCTTCCCTTGATGATACTTTCATGGTCCCTTCAAAAAGTAAATCAAATTCCTCTATTGTAATGAAAAAAACCCACCAGCTAGGTGATGAAATTAGGTGATCCCACAATAGTAGTTTACAATTTTTGGCCAAACTCAACATTGAAATAAAAAAAATTATCTAAATCTTCATTTTCGGGCACCTATAGTGGCTAAACCGTGAGGAATTTGAAGATGATCCACACTAGAGTTTCATGAAATTTTTTCTATAGATTCTAAATATATTTTTTCCAAAAATTTTGGAATCAATTTGCACTTCTTTTTCCATCTCGCTCAAAAACTAGTTTTTTTCATAAAACAACATTTTTAAAAAGTGACGCTCACCGTATAACACAACTTTTTTTCCAAGAAGGATAAAATTATAATTATTTCGAATTTAGATTTGTAACTCCAATATCTAGTGCTTCTGCTTGGTTAGATAGTATTTTATTGAATATTTTTTCTTTAATCAAGTTTCAAAGTCAAACCAATTATAATTCAAACATAGCATGACTGTATAATGCGTAACTTTTTTTGTATGTATCAAAATTCATTTTTTATTTTTTTGTTGGATCAAGGACTTAAATATCTAGTGCACTCATTATTTTTAAATTTTTTTTCATAATCTGCTATTTTTACACATGTGCAAAATATAGAGCTTGATTTTTAGTGAAAAAACTACATTCACAAGAAATAAAAAATAAATATAATAATTAAATTTAATTTAATTAAAATTATACTTTTTTGGAAGCTTATAATAAGGACTACATAATTACAAAAGAAATATTAAATGACTTCATTTGATTTCCCAAAAGGTAAATTAAAAGTGTTTTTCTATTAGCATTTTAATAGTTGTAAAGGAGAATCCGCTATAGGTGTGGTTTAAAACTAGCAAGGTTCTGTCCAAGGGGGCTTGGTCTAAGGTGGTTTCATCAAACCCTCTTATATTTGAATCCTTTAAATGGAACTTTTCAAGGCTTATATCATTATATTTTCTAAAAATATGTGATTTCAACAAACATCAGGATCTCCTAGAAAGTGTAAACAATTCTTACATGGCAACACCCCATTATAGTGCCCCCCCCATAGCCAAAACCCTCTCAATCCACTAGACCACTATTGGTGATCGTACCACCTAAAGATTGAGAAATTTTTGGGTGAGGAAAAATGTAACGCCTGTCACGCAAACCCCAAAGGCACAAGTAAAAATGCAACAATTTTTTTTTAAGAACATATGGAAATGTACAATAAGTAATCCAACATAATGAATGTTCAAGTTGCACACTAAATCCCTTGGGGTACATGAAGACATTACCAAAAACTAATCCATAACAAAGATAATAGATTAAACATTAAATAACCAATAACATAAATTCATTCATTCATGACATCAATAAAAAATTCATTCATGATATCAAGAGAGATGTGAATATACCAAATAAAACCATACATACATATGACAATAAATAAATCATAAAGATATAAAGTATATATATTTCCACAGATACAACACAACTTAACAATGTTTACAAATGGTAGTACAAGAATGAATCACATGGTGTGAATATACATTACATTAGTCTAATAGTACATCATAATAATCACATATACAAAATTACATCAAAGTCTACCCAACACACGTGGGAGTGATACATCAATAAATGAAATACATCTATAGTACAAATACACATCTAGAACATGTGAATGTTGGATCAACAACATTAGCAAAACCCTGCCCTGAATGGTACAACTGTATCCAAGGGGACCCAATGGGGTGCGTAGCACGTTCCACCCAACCACCCCCATGCTGGGAGTAAACAAGGAAGGATACCAAGCACATCTAACAATAACAAAAGACTAACTCCAGACAAGATAACATAATATCAAAAGACCACACAAAAAACTAAACAACGATAAATCACCAAAAGTCATAACAATAGACCACTTCCAAAGGATTTGAATAAAACAACTCAAATGGAATTCTAGAGGAGAGTCTCATCACATGGCTTCACATGGATTATCCAAACAACCTATCACAAGATGTCGCATCCATCTATGGTTCTCCTGATAGCCTATGTCAAGGTGTCGCTCCATAGGGTTACTCATACGAAATCATTAACCTCTTGTGACGATGAGTCAACAATCATTCCAACCATGTCCTTCTCGGTCCCCTTTAGTCTGTCACATCACTAATAGGTGGATGAGGCATCATAATTATCTTGTTTAATGTTTAACTACCCAACCCCTAATTAATTACATAGGTCATCACTTATTACTCTAACTCTATGTGGGTTACCCTAACAGCCCCTTTGTGTAGCGACCCCTAGTTAGAACCACTCTCCCTAGACACCCAAACACAAAATATCCAACACAAAAGGATTGTACGAACCAAAAATACTGAACCAACAAATGGAACATCCACGAGGAAAAACCATATCACCAAAATCATATGAACAACATATGGTACAATCCAAGTGTAAACTAAAATCACAACCATAGTCAAAACATAGGCCAAATATCAAATTGCAAAATCAAATATAAAATCAGTATCCCCACCTCTGGAAGTCCTAAACAACAACTTAATTTCCTATAACAAGATAAACTAACTCTAGGGTTTTCCCGCATGACATAAACCCCAAATAAGAGAAAGCCAGAATTGATTAAACGAATGATCTCGAGAGAAAACAATTTCATAAAAAAATGCTCTACAACTCATTTCTATACACAATAAATTTCGCCAATTAAACAAATCAATTACTCGAGGATATTCAATTTAATTAACACATAGTTTATCTCTAATTTTCACAATTACACTAGATAATAATACAAATTTATACAATTTTTCCAACATTGCTACATATGAAATTATATAATTTATCCATGTTCTCAACAGATAAAATTATCACAAAATAAATATATATATATATACACATATATACACTTTTTACCTGTTTATACATATATACATATATAAGCATATTTACAAAATATATATATGAAAAAAAATCATATATTTTAAATCATTATAAAAATAATTAAAATAACTCACTGTGATATATATACAGTTGTATATATACATATACATACACACACACACACACACACATATATACATACAACAAAGATTCAAAATAAACTCAAGTCAAATACAAAATGGCATTTGCTAGGATTCAATGCACACAGTACTCACATTATGAGAGAGTGGAGACCGATATACGCAGTCCCCACCAGAATACGCCTAGTAGCCTCGGCTATTGTTCGAAGCTAGTGGTGGTTGCGTTGGGGACGTGGGGCCGTGGGTGGTATGGCCTTGGCTGACCACCCACCCCCATAAATCAAATTTTTTTTTGTGTAACTTTTATTCTATAAACCAATAAAAAATGCAAAACCTTAGTAAAATTTATATTTTATTCATTTGAAATTTGTAGGACACCGCGCATAAATTTATAAATATATTTTTACATTATATCCCAATTCATACAAAATTACAGAAATCCGTAATATAGATTTATGAATAAACAGGTTTTCAATAGGGTCAATAAAAATCTAGACATATAAATTCATCCCAATAATAAAATGGTTCTTTTCTTTTCTTTTCAAAACAATAATTTCCACAACTAATTTTGATTGAAAAATCTCATAAAGTTTTACTATAGTTTTCTATAGAAAAATTCAAAGGTTTAACAACACAAATTTTCAATCACACAAAACTTCTTTCAAAACATAGAGAAATTAATTTTCAAACATGCTAGACAAGATTTTGTTCCTAGAATATTAAATCTAAAGAAATAATAATTTGAAAGAACCCGGAGTCCTTCATTCGATGTAGAATCCAAACACATTAGCCTTCTTCCTTTTCAAAAGTAGAACCCCTCTGAAGTTTCTTCTCAATTTCCTTCCTTCAACTATCTTCCAAATCAATCTTTTCAATCTTTTCTTACTGAAGAACTTTCACCAAGAAGCACAAACAAAACCTATCCCTTTTTTTCTTTTTCTTTTTTTGACCCAAAAACCAAAAAAACCATTGTGCGTCTAAAAACTTTCTCACAATAAAAATAATAATAATAAATAAAGCTCTTCATCTTTTTCCTCAAAAATTCTCCACATTCATTGGTTCTTTTCTTGCTTTTAAAAGATCACACTTATCTCACAATTATAATTAAAAATTAATTATTTTCTCATGATATTATCCTCACAAGATATTCTCTTTTGATTTTCTAATTTAATATCAGGAAAAAGATAATATATAATTATCATTATTTATTTAAATTAATTATTTACACTTTTAATTAATTAAATAAGTTTTTAATTTACAATATATTTAAAATTCAACATTTTACTAACTTACAATTAATCATAGCAACAAAACAACATTAATTAATCTTATAAAATAAAGATTAATTAAATAACCACTTAACCATAAATGAAATAAATAATCAACAATCAAACAATACTAAGACAAGGACAAAACCTAAATCATGACACAACAAAACTCACAACGGGTTGACGGACTTGGGACGGGGACACTTCCTTATCAACTCCCTTTTTCAACATTGTACCTGTTGGGTTAATTTAATGCTCACACTGTCCTGTTGAAATAGGTGGAATCGAGACTTTATTCTTGCAATTCCTGCATACAAATAAATGTCAAGTAACATGTAAATCTCCATTGTAGACACACCATGAAAGGAAATTACGGGGTAGCAGGGCACTCGCAAGTGAGTGATGCTACTCTTTCCTTTCACCAAGACTCACTAATAACCACATCAGAAAACATAGCATCATAGAATCACAACATCGGCATATACAATATTAAAGAAAACCATAGCATAATCAAATAGTCTAACCACCACATAAAGTATCATATATCATCATAATAATGTCAAGTGAAGCAACCAACTAAACTATGAATCCACACACAATCAAGTCGATGAACTAATCACCATCACAAACCAGTATCAAACCAACACATAAGAGTATCAAAGAGTAGCAAAGAGTATCAGCAACACGGGGGTATTACATCCTCCCCCCCTAGAACACGGCTTACTCCTAGAAGCCAGTAAATAAATATGGGTAAGCTCTCTAATAAGGGATGCATCCTCCCATGTCGCTAAATTCTTTTCATTCGGGTCCCACTAAACCCGCACCTGATCAATATCTCTGCCCCTAAGGGTGAGTCTTTGACATTGTAGCAGGGCCTCAGGGTCGAGAGCTAGCTACCCATCCTTGACCTATAGAGAATTCAAATCAAGCACATGAGTAACATTAGGAAAATATGGTCTAAGGACTGAAACATGAAAAACACCGTGAATCCGCGACAGACTAGGTGGAAAGGCTAGGCGGTAGGCAACAAGTCCAATCCTTTCTAACACCTCAAACGGCCCTATAAAGCAAGGTGCAACCTTAGAACCCTTTCCATAACTAATAGGGCTCTTTTGCAGACATACTTGAAGAAATACTCGATCACCAACTGCAAACTACTGATCAACTCTGTGTGCATCAACATACTTCTTCTATCTATCTTGAGCTGCAAAAAGATGCTCCAAGATGAGATCTACCAGTTGTTCCATATCTCAAAGCATTTTAGGTCCAAGGAGAACTCTATCCTCTAACTGATCCCAACTCAAAGGGGTATGACAAGGATTATTGTATAAAGCCTTAAAGGAGCCATGCCAATCAAACTATGGTAACCATTGTTGTAGACAAACTCGACTAAGTGCAGATAATCTTCCCAACGTGATTGTTGTTCCATGACATACATGAAAAGAATATTCTCAAGCACCTGATTGACTCTCTCAGTGAGGATCTAACTCCTCAAATCAACCTCGAGAGCCACTTTAGAAATCTCATGTCTACATCAGCTCAACGCATCTACCACCACATTCTCTTTGCCTTGGATATACTTCACTTCAAAATCATATTCGCACAAGAACTCCATCCACCTTCTCTGTCTTGCATTCAAGTTCAGCTATGTAAAGATGTATTGTAGGCTACAATGATTCGTATGCAACTCAAACTGATGCCCTAGAAGGAAATGTCTCCATCTTACCAGAGCATGAACCACAATGACCAACTCAAGATCATGTGTGGGGTAGTTCAGTTCATGATCCTTAAGTTTCCAGGATTCGTACGCAATCACTTGCCCTTCTTGCATCAAAATAGCCCCTAAACCTTCCAAGGAAGCATCTATACATACAACAAACTCCCCCATAGGATCTGGTACTACCAAAATTGGCACACTAGTCAGCTTTTCCTTAAGAGTTTGGAATGCTAATTGACATTGATCTAACCAAAGAAATTTCTTTTCCTTCCTCTGGCCAGAGGTGATAGGATGTGCAATCTGAAAAAAGCCTTGGAAAAACCACCAATAATAGCCTGCTAGTCCCATGAAAGTGCAAATTTCTAAGACATTCATGGATGCGGGCCAATCCACAATAACCAGAATCTTCACAGGATCCACAAAAATTTCCTCACTTTAAATGACATGACCCAAATATTGAACTTCAATCTCATAGAATTCACACTTTGTCAGGTTGGCATACAACTGGTTGTCCCTTAAGCACTTTAGCACCTACCTCAGATGTTCCTCATGTTCCTCCATAGATTTGGTATAAATCAAAATATCCTCGAGAAACACAAGGACAAATCTATCCAAGTACATTTGGAACACCCCATTCATTAATCTCATGAAGACTGAAGGTGCATTTATCAACCCAAACAACATCACAATGAACTCGTAATGTTCGTATCGAGTGTGAAATGTTGTTTTATGAATATCTAGTTCCACAATCCACAACTGATGATACCCTGATTTGAGATCAATCTTAGAAAATATCTTCACTCTTTTTATCTGATCGAAGAGATCATCAATTTCGGGTAGGGGATATCGGTTATTCACCGTTACATTGTTCAACTACCTATAATCAATACATAGATGGAGAGAACCATCCTTCTTCTTTACAAATATTATAGGTGCTCCCCAAGGGGAAACACTTGGGCCAATAAAGCCCTTAGCCAATAGTTCCTCCAATTGTAGATGAAGTTCCTAAAGCTCCTACATTGTCATCTGATATGGAGCCCGAGATATAGGCTCAGCTCCTGGTACCAGATCAATCCTGAAATCTACATCCCGCTTTGGCAGCATACCTTGTATCTTGCTCAGAAAAACATCAAAAAACCCATTAAGGAGAGGGTAATCATCCAATGACACCTCTCGACTAGCCTCTAACTCAAGATCGCTCACCACAACTACAAAAAGCTAACAACCCTGTCAGAAAAACCTCTTAAGCTGCATAGTAGAGATCATTCTCAATGAAATGGGTCTTTGAATACCCACGATCTCCACCTCCTTTCTGGAATCATCAATGCACCGCACTTCTTTATAGTGACAGTCTATCATGCCATGGTGTACACTCAACCAATCCATTCCCAAGACTACATACGAGCCAAGTGGTATGATTCAAAGATCCACCTTAGTTGTTAATGCCCCTATATCTAGACTACAACCCTGAACAAGCTTCTCTACAACCACCTTTGACCCTGAGGCCAATTTGACCTGCCAATTTATGCCTTGCCTAGATGCCACCAATCTACATCACCCTACTACTGAAGGAGATATAAAAGAGTTAGATGCACCAGAATCAAAGAGTATATGGAAATACTAGTTTCATGCAACACACCTAATGTCTCAATCATAGTGCCATGATATTCTACTTGATAATTGTCCACTATCGTAAACACCTAATGTGCTCTACCCGTGTCGCCCATTGTCGGTTAAGAAGCAGCTAGTCTCTGACTAAAACCTATAGTACTCCTTTGTGGACACTGCCTAGCAATATGTCCCTACTACCCACATGAGAAACAACCTATGCCTCGGCCAAATCCTCTAACACTAGACGGTGCACTCAACTACTGAAAACTACCTCGTGAAGGTGTTGATTGTGTCCTTTGTGTAGGCTGCACAAAATTATCTAGTCTATTACGCTGTCAACTTTGGTTCCTCCTATTCTGAGATCTATCAACTTGCTGAGATTGTGGTTTGTTCTGTTTGGGCTATGATTGCTACTGCTACTGCTGACCACCCTTAGAGGGTGCCTGATAGTTCTTGGAAGACCCTATAGCTTGAGGTTGTCTGCCTCTAGAACCAAAACCTGATGTTGGAACACTACCAATCTGAACTCCTATGTGTCCTCCCAATGCCATTGCCAAATTTTCTTCTACTAGACGGGCCTTCTCAACCGCTAACTCCATTGTGTTCGGCTCGAAGACTCTAACTCTACCACTGATTCGGGCGTTTAAGCCCCAAACAAAATACTAAACCAACATTCCCTCATCATGGTTGATTCCTGCATATTGTTTCAATTCAGAGAACTACCACTTATACTAATCAACAAACATCGACATCTACTTAAGGTTATGAAATTCATCCACCCTACATTTCCTCCAATGATTTGAAAGGAAGCGAGCCCTTACCTTGTCCAGAAATAGCTCCCATGTGACCATGCTAATATCCAGATGTAACTTTTTCTCTTCCAGCCACCACCAAGTGGATGCAAAGCCTCTCAAATGCATAACTACACACCGAGCTTTGGTATTTCTACAATAGGGGTGCATCGCAAAGCATCAATCCAAATCAATTAACCATGTTTTCGCTTCCAGACCTCCTCTAGAACCATCGAATGTAAGCGGGTGTGCTCTCATAAAATATCTCATATGACCAGCTATCACTCCATGCTGATATGTCGTTACTTCCCTTCACCTTGCCAACCTTTCCCTTTCTCTCTCGACCTGCAGCTCCTCCTCCGGCCTGGGTCCCAACTGATCAAGAATCTCCCCTAGAAGGTACTACAACTGTCCATCTAAATCAGGCTATCCCAGGTTCTGACCACCACCTAATGGATTGTGTCAAGGACTTTGTCATTCCTTGTGCTATGAACCATGGGATCTTGGTGGTGATGGAATTTACAAGTTGGCTCTATGAACACCACCTCAGCCTCTTCCTTAGCCATAACCTCTACCTCGAGGCATGATCTTGCACAACAATTAGAGTTATGTAAGATCAAGAGTTAATGCAAAGATTTCCTAACAAACACAAACTACCCAGAGAACCCAACATTAGCAACCTTGGCTCTGATACCAAGTTGTAACGCCCATCGCACGAACCCCAAAGGAACAAGTAAAAATGCAACAATTTTTTTCTTAAGAACACAAGGAAATGTACAATAAGTAATCCAACATAACCAAAAAATAATCCATAACAAAGATAATAGATTAAACATTAAATAACCAATAACGTAAATTCATTCATTCATGACATCAATAAAACATTCATTCACGATATCAAGAGAGATGTGAATATACCAAATAAAACCATACATGCATATGACAATAAATAAATCATAAAGAAATAAAGTATATATATTTCCATAGATCTTACAACACAACTTAACAATGTTTACAAATGGTTGTACAAGAATGAATCACATGGTGTGAATATACATTACATCAGTCTAATAGTACATCATAACGATCACATATACAAAATTACATCAAAGTCTTCCCAACACACGTGGTAATGATACATCAATAAATGAAATAAATTTGTAGTACAAATACACATCT
This sequence comes from Sequoia sempervirens, assembly GCA_007258455.2. Lineage (NCBI taxonomy): Eukaryota > Viridiplantae > Streptophyta > Pinopsida > Cupressales > Cupressaceae > Sequoia > Sequoia sempervirens. The sequence goes on from VDFB02271358.1 coordinate 793,530,135, forward strand.
AGAACATGTCAATCCTAGATCAACAACATCTGCAAAACCCTGCACTGAATGGTACAACTGTATCCAAGGGGACCCAACAGGGTGCATAGCACATTCCACCCAACCACCCCTATGTTGGGAGTAAACAAGGAAGGATCCTCGACCAAGCACATCTAATAGTAACACAAGACTAACTCTAGACAAGATAACATAATATCAAAAGACCACATAAAAAACTAAACAATAATAAATCACCCAAAGTCATAACAATAGACCACTTCCAGAGGATTTCAATAAAACAACTCAAATGGAATGCTAGAGGAGAGTGTCATCACATGGCTTCACATGGATTATCCAGACAACCTATCACAAGGTGTTTCCTCCATCTATGGTTCTCTTGACAGCATATCTCAAGGTGCCACTCCATAGGGTTACTCATATGGAATCGTTAACCTCTCGTGAGGACAAGGCAACGATCATGCCAACCACGACCTTCTCGGTCCCCTTTAGTCTGTGATAGCACTAACAGGAAAACAAGGCATCATAATTATCTTGTTTAATGTTTAACTATCCAACCCATAATTAATAACTTAGGTTATCATTGATTACTCTAACTCTACATGGGTTACCCTGACAACCCCTTTGTACCCCAACCCCCACTTAGACAAACTCTCCCTAGACACCCAAACACAAAAGGATTGTACTAACCAGAAATACTGAACCAACAAATGGAACATCCACGAGGAAAAACCATCTCTCCAAAATCATATGAACAATATCCACAAACGTTACAATCCAAGTGTAAACTAAAATCACAACCATAGTCAAAACATAGGCCAAATATCAAATTGAAAAATAAAATATAACATCAGTATCCCCACCTCTGGAAGTCCTAAAAACAAACCTAAGTTCCTATAACAGGATAAACTAAATCTAGGGTTTTCCCACATGACATAAACCCCAAATAAGAGAAAGCCACAATTGATTAAACGAATGATCTCGAGAGAAAAAAATTACATAAAACAACACTATACAACTCATTTCTATACATAATAAATTTCTCCAACTAAAAAAATCAATTACTCGAGAATATTCAATTTAATTAACACTTAGTTTATCTCTAATTTTCACAATTACACTATAATAATACAAATTTATACAAATTTTTCCAACATTGCTAGATATGACATTATATAATTTATCCATGTTCTCAACATATAAAATTATCACCATATAAATATATATATATATAACATATATACACTTTTTACGTGTATATACATATATACATATATAAGCATATTTACAAAATATATATATATGAAAAAAAATCATATATTTTAAATCATTATAAAAATAATTAAAATAACTCATTGCAATATATATACAACCATATATATACATATATATTAACATTGATATTAATATCAACATTAATATATATATATATATATTCATGAAAATTGAAACATACAAAAAAGATTTGAAATAAACTCAAGTCAAATACAAAAGGACATTTTCTAGGATTTAATGGGCATAGTACTCACATTAATGAGAGAGTGGAGACTGCTATATGCAGTCCCCACTGGACTGCGCCTAGCAGCTTCGGCTGCTATGCATAGTTGGTGGTGGCTGCACTAGCCACATGGGGTCATGGGTAGTACAGCCTCAGCTGACCACCCACCCCCATAAATCAAAAAAAAAATTATATATTTTTTTTTGTATAAATTTTATTCTATAAACCAAAAAAATGCAAAACCCGAGTACAATTTATATTTTATTCATTTGAAATTTGCAGTACACTACCCATAAATGTATAAATATATTTTTTATATTATAACCCATTTCATACAAAATTACAAAAATATGCAATATAGATTAATATTTAAATTTTATGCTTTTCACATAAAACGAAATCACACCAGGTGGACGATAATTATATCTATAAAATAAAACAAATAGAATATATATATATATATATATTCATCAAGAGATTCAAACAAATCTATGAATAAACAAGTTTTCAGTAGGGTCAATAAAAATCTGGACATATAAATTCATCCCAATAATAAAATGGTTTCTTTTTTCTTTTTAAAACAATAATTTCCACAACTAATTTTGATTGAAAAATCTCAGAAAGTTTTACTATAGTTTTCGACATAAAAATTCAAAGGTTTAACAATACAAATTTTCAATCACGGAAAACCTCTTTCAGAACATAGAGAAATTAATTTTTAACTTTCACCAAGCACAAACAAAACCTATCCCTTTTTTTTTTTTTGACCCAAAAACCAGAAAAACCATTGTGCATCTAAAAAATTTCTCACAATAAAAATAATAATAATAAATATAGCTCTTCATCTTTTTCCTCAAAAATCCTCCACATTCATTAGTTCTTTTCTTGCTTTTAAAAGCTCATGCTTATCTCACAATTTTAATTAAAAATTAATTATTTTCTAATGATATTATCCTCACAAGATATTCTCTTCTGCTTTTCTAATTTAGTATCAGGAAAAATATAATATATAATTATCATAATCATTATTTATTTAAATTAATTATTTACACTTTTAATTAATTAAATAACTTTTTAATTTACAATATATTTAAAATTCAACATTTTACTAATTTGCAATTAATCAAAGCAACAAAACAAAATTAATTAATCTTATAAAATAAAAATTAATTAAATAACCACTTAACCATAAATGAAATAAATAATCAACAATCAAACAATATTAAGACAAAGATAAAACCTAAATCATGACACAACAAAACTCACAACGAGTTGACAAACTTGGGATGGGGGCACTTCCTTATCAACTCCCTTTTTCAACATTGTACCCGTTGGGTTAATTCAATGCTCGCCTTGTCCTGTAAGAATAGGTGGAATTGAGACTTTATTCTTGCAATTCCTGCATACAAATAAACATCAAGTAACATGTAAATCTCCATTGCAGACACACCATGAAAGGAAATTACGGGGTAGCAAGGCGCTCGGAAGTGAGTGATGCTACTCCAACCTTTCACCAAGACTCACTAACAACCACATCAGAAAACATAGCATCATAGAATCACAACATTGACATATATAATATTAAAGAAAACCATAGCATAATCAAATAATCTAACCACCACATAAAGTATCATAAATCATCATAATAATGTCAAGTGCAACAACCAACTAAACTATGAATCCACACACAACCAAGTTGGGGAACTAATCACCATCACAAACCAGTATCAAACGAACACATAAGAGTATCAAAGAGTAGCAAAGAGTATCAGCAACATGGGGGTATTAGAAAAAATGTATCTGAAAGGTTGGTTCTAATACTTCTAGCGACACTAATACTATCCCTTTCATTTTAAAGGGGATCTACAAAATTCATTCCAAGAATAAAACAAAGCCAATATCGCTTTGGTGGAAAATTCGAGATATATTACCTCATTGAAGTGGACCCCAAGCCTATTGTTGTGTCAATTCCTAAAATTCCCACTTAAAAAGATAAACCTTTAAAATGAGAATACTAGGAACACGCTATTTGAAAGAAGAAACTTGGAAATTTATAACAAAAACTTCATTTATACAATAACATTATGAAATGGATGTTCTCCAAGAAACTCACAACCAAGAAAAAAAAAGAGACATGGAAACAAAAGTGTATGAATATACCCAAAATAAAGTCAATTCACAACTTTGATCAAATTGGAGAATTGATAATTGGGCATGGAGGAATTAAGGAAAAATGCTAAAACTCAACCACCAATATTTATGCTCTACAATTTGAACTCCAAGAAAGGAAGGGGATGTCTAGGGCTAAAGTCATGGAGCGCAAAGCCAATGATTAGAACAACAAATTTGAAGGAAAGGACAAGGCTCTTGAGAGGTCTCCTTCATGGAAAATTCCCTAGAATTCAATGACTAGGGGCTAGTGATTTGTAGATGCTAGCGGACCACTAGCGTGTTCTATTTGGTTCTATTATTTTGTTGGTGTTTTTTGATTGGTTCCCTACCATGTCTTGGCTTTTTTTGGTCTCTGGTTATAGACTATTTATATTTATGTTTTTTTTTAATAATCTTTCTTTCACAACTTTTGAAACTTGAACTCTTTACCTCATGTGTTGTTTTGTCAAATAAGGTCCAAGCCTTTTAATCTCGTTCTTTATTAATACCCAAAATAAAGTCAATGCACACCCATAATTAAATATGAATTTACAACTCTAAAAGCCAAATATATGCCTAAAAGATTATCCAAATATATTTTTACATAATAAAATAAATGTAAAACAATGGATAAATAAGAAATTATGAATCAAATAAATCAAATTTGAATTTTTAAAATATGCAAAAATAAATTCACAGTATTCAATATTTTATTAAAATAGATGTCTTTACACACTAATTAATCATTATATTTAAAACAAGTCGAAATGAGTGTAAACAAATGAAAAAAACTACACACAACATAAGCATATTTACTCTCGTCCCATTAGGCTTTCAATAGATGACCAGCTCCATACACAATGGAAGCGCGTGGTGAGGAATATGTGCCTTGTTTAACAAGGTAGCGAGTTATTCCTCTGCATTTTACACTACGTTGCCACCTTAGAATTTTACATTGAACCACACGATAATACTAATTAGTACGGGACGATATTACCCATATCCAAGGACAATTAATTAATGTTCATCTTACATAAGAGCCTACGCCAGCACAACAAGTAGAGCTAGCCCAGAATGATATCCTCTAATTTTAGAGACATTGGTTTTCATATATATATATATCTTCCTAGAATCGAGGCCGCTTAGCTACTTATGAGATCAATAGTAAGATCGAGAGGTGTTTGAAGTTTAGGATGTGTGCGATTATCTACAGCCATTTAAACTTTGGTTTTTGTGTGAGATAATCTGTGGTTGTATGAATTTTGGGTTTTGGGTGTGCTTGAGATGGAGCAAGTTAAGGTACTCAGTCTATGGTGCAGTAAGTTTGGCATGCGTGTCTTGATTGGTCTGGAAGAGAAAGGTGTGAACTTTGAATACCAAGAAGAGGACCTGTCCTAGAACAATAAGAGTGACCTCCTCTTGCAAATGAACCCTGTGCACAAGAAAATACCTGTTTCGATTCACAATGGCCAACCTATATGTGAGTCTCTTATAATTCTTCAGTATATTGATGAGGTTTGGGATTCCACACAATTTTTACCCTCCAAGCCATATGACTGTGCACTTGCTCGCTTTTGGGCCGACTTCATAGATAAGAAGGTAAGGCCTACCCATGTTCTATCTGGTATAGACATTTAAGTCATTTGATGTATTTTCAAGTGCTTTAAGTTTGGATGACTTATATAGAATGTTCCCATTTCAAGGAATCATTTTCTAACATAATAATTATATGGTTGCAGTTCTTTGACTCGGGATCTCATATAGTGAGGTCAAAAGATGAGGCTCTAGACGCCAAGCATGACATGTTGGAGAGCCTTCAATTGCTAGAAGATGCATTGAAAGATATGCTGGCAGGGGGATCCATGCCTTTCTTTAGTGGAAAGGATTTTGGGTTTCTAGATATTGCCTTCATTCCTTATGCTTGTTGGTTCCACACTTATGAAACTATTGGAAATTTTAAGATATCATTTGAGAGTGAATATCCATTGCTTGATGTGTGGCTTAAGAGATGTATGGAGAGGGATAGCGTCAAGAAATCTATTCCAACTCCTAATCAAGTTCTAGCACATGTATTACGATTGAGGAAAAGATTTTTGGTTGATTAAATTAATTATTCAATTGTTAAGGTGTTAGATAAGACTATGCTCTATAATAGATGAGGAACACAAGATGTCCAAATATTTCTATACTTTAACAACTAGATTATAAGATAGTAAATTTCCATGTTTAAATTCATTCCATAGTCATATCATTCAATTTTATTATCGAATGATCTATATGTTTTAGAGACAAATTTATGTAATAGAGAATGAATTGTGTTATGCAGATTCAATAATATTTATTATTAGATTTAGCATGATGAAATTGTACTATAATGAAATTTATATTATTTTCTAAAATAAGATGATGCTATTTAAATCATTATCTAAAACAAATTGTTGTTATTTAAATCATTCTTTAGAGAAGCATTTTAAGTGGGTTTCATTTTGGAGAAAAGTCTATGGTTAAGCCTAATTGAATGGAGTAGTATTAGGATGATAAACATCTTAGAAAATTTTGATGTTCTATCCTAATAACCATTGTAGACATCTAAATTTGACCAATTCCATACAGTCAAAGATGTCACCTTAATCATCCATTTGCTCATTTAATCGTCCTATTTGTCGGTATTAATTAAATCACTCATTTAATCAATATTTTGTGTCCTACATAAGGTTTTCAAAGTATTTAATTTAATAAATAATTTTCCCCTCTTTCCTCTCTAAATTAAATAAATATATCACTTTATTTAATTTGGTCATACTACCTCTTGAAATTTTAAATTTATTTTTAATTCCCCACTTTCTCTCTCATTGTCACATCCTCCAACTTTTGCAAGTTGGTCTCTAATCCTTATTAACAATTTAACCCGCTTTCTTAATCATAATTAATTTATGATTAAAATGTGCACACCCCTAATCATCATAAAGGTCCCACCCTTCGTAATTTCCCACTTGTCTCTAATGTGTCATTAATTAGTCTAATCAAATACTTGCACAACCTTAATCACGTAATTAGGTCAACCTAATCCCCATGTCATTTATGGAATGTGTCCTAAGTTAACTTCATAAAAATCTTTCTCCTTTTGGAGAAGGCACTCCATTCCACATGTGAATTTTTAATTCACATTTAATCCCCCAATGCATTCCTTAGAATTTAAAATTCTTTTTATCATCCCCAATTGGATATTTGAGGAATTTTTAATTCCTCGCATGTCCTCTCACCCACATGGAGACAAGGACCTCTTTTATGAGGAGATCTTCTCCAATCCCAAAGTACTATGTAGTACCTCCATGTTATGTACTATACTTCCACCTCATGTACACATCATCTTTTTCAAGCCACTTCACATGCCACATGTCAAGATATGAGGACTTGTGAGTTCTCAACTCACCTTAGTCCTACATATTAATTTTGGTGGCTCAATCTTAACGATCCATTTCCCTAGAGAATCCCAAATTCTCTATAAATACCCCCTTTTTTCTCTCATTTTGGGGAGAGATCATTCATGCTAGCCAAACTCTTGCAAAAAAATTCCTTGAGCCATACTTAGCCAAATTTTCATACTTGCATCCATTTTCACTCATCTTTTCATCCTCATCTCATCTCATAGCTTGCATCTCTTTCCATCCAAGGAACATAAAAATATCAAAGATCGAAGGACCAACCAATGGACAACTCAACAAGGTGAAATTTTTCATTTTGTTTAGTTAAGTTAATCATCAGGCCAATCTTGAGGTGTAGGGTGTTTTTAGTTGTTGTTTTGCACTCTCTTTTATTTGCTACTCATTTTCCAACAAGTATTTTCACCCTATCACATTTCTGGCACATCTGGTGGAACCCACAAATGGGTCTCTTTCTTTCACATTTGTTGTTTTTCTTACTTTTTGCAAGTGTAGGTTGCAAAGGGGTGGACCCGACCTACAAAGGGGCGGACCCGACCTGCAGAGGGGTGGACTTGACCTTCCTAGGATAGACCCAACCTTGAGGGGTAGACCTAACCTGATAGACATGCAAACTTTCTCTCCACAAGTGGACCCGACCTTGCCCAAGGGTGGACCTACCCTCCACAGACTCCAGAAAGTGTTTTTGGAAAAAAATTCATAGAGGGGTGGACCTGACCCATAGATAGGAAAATCTGACCTATATATGGGTGGACCTGACCTACAGATAGGTGGACCTAACCTGCAGACAGGCGGACCTTCCCTTTAACAGGCAGACCTGACCTCTAGACATGTGGATTTTCCCTAGACAACTTTTTCCATAAGGTAAAATTTTAGTTTTTAGCACTCTTTTTTACTGTTTTAAGGTTTTTTAATCCCCTAACTTAGGCACATAGTTTAACTAGGGGTGTTAATTAATCTTTTTTGTGGTACTTGTTGGTAATCTATTTGACGTATCCAATCCCCTTGCACCATTCAATGATTTTGGGTGACGAGAAATCGTAACTTACCAAGTCTTTTGAGTTATCCTCTTTTACTTTTCTTAGCAAGACCTACTTAGGGATTTCATCACCCCAAGGGACAATTTCAGCCACGCATACCAGTGGGGTATATAAAGGAGGGAGAGCGAAAGTTGTACCTCAATCCAACCATGTTGTGATTGGCGAAGTGTCAAGATGATGCGAAGAGTTGGTTCAAGCCTTTAGTATCTCCCTAAGGTTCCAAACTCATGCTTGTAATGGGTTGGTGTTCATGGTTTGGGCCTCACATACCAAGTGTATATCAAGGACTTCCTAACAACCATGTTCATCCTAGAATAGAAGACTTTTTCGGCCATACCCTCTCTACTAGACTTAGCTCTATGTTGTCTGAATTATCTTCTTTGTGCGAAACTAGTGATTGTCTGATTATTTCACTCAACCATATCCTTTTGATTGATGTTTGTTGTGTTTTGGGTCATTTTCCTTAGTCATCTTGTCAAAATTCAAGTTTAAACATATCCAGGGGTGAACCTAACCTCTGAACAGGTGAACCTGACCCACCTAGGGGTGAACTTGACCTTCAACCAGCCTTTTCCAGCCTCTTTCAGCCAATTTTGATCAACTTTAGCTAGACATGCGAACTTTCCCTCTAGTCAGGCGAACTTGCCCTCTGGACAGGCAAACTTGCCCTCTAGGCAGGCGAATTTTCCCTCTAGGTAGGAAAATTTTCCCTCTAGGCAAGGAAACTTGCCCTCTGGATAGGCGAACTTGCCCACTCGACAAGAAAACTTGCCCTCTAGATAGGTGAACTTGACATTTAGATAGGAAAACTTGACCTCCAAGAGCAGACTTGACCCTTGACCAGTCAGTTTTATCATTTGTTTCATCATTCAAGACACCTGCTTCACTATTTCGATAACTCGTCTCCCTGTTTCAAATATTTGTACACCTATTTCAAGAGTCTATTCACCATCCTAAACATTCATCCCCTTAGTGTGAGCATCCATTCACCCCTTCAGAGTCCCCATTCACTTGGTTGTTATCCACATCTTGGATCTCATTTCTCCATTTGGGATCACTGTTATTCCATTAAAATCATGTTAAAACAATTATCCTAATTGACCTAGGTGTTCATCTCTAATCATTATCTATCACAACCAACTTAGGATTGTCATCCGTCCTAAGTCGGTCATCCTTGTCGGTTCAATCAATCTACTTCTATCTCAAGTTAGATTTGGTGTTGTTATCATACATCCACCCTTTAGTCAGTTAATCAACACCTAGCATTACCAAAGATCACTCTTGAACATAGTTTCAGATTCTGTTCATTATCATTCATCCTAATCAATCATCAATCCAAATCAAATCCTCATATCATCAAATTTAGGGTGACCAATTGTCTACCAACCAACCCAATCCGATCTTATCAAACAAATCCACTTCAGTCAAATCAATCCTTTCATCACCGAGGTTATTCTAGCATCCTAGTCCATCATATCATCTTGCATGTTTATTTAGACTCGGTGATAGACAAGGAAAATGGTCAAACAACAAGCCCAAAATTCCCAACCAAACATCCCTCAAGATCGCAACAACCCAATTGATGTCTCGCAAGATCCCACTAATGGAACAAATATCCCTTGAGATCCCCATAACGGTAAATCATCACAATCCAATATTGATGGTCAAAACACATCACCCCCCAGGAATGAAAACATGGTCATTCAACTCGAACTTAACTTTGAGGAACACTTTAGTAACCCTCTCAATGTGCAAATGACAGATCGTCTTCTCGAAAAACATGGGGAAGAAATCTTAGCTCACTTACTTGAAAAAGGTGTCAAGCTGCCATCAGGTATTGACCTATCCATGTATAGCGATTCCACACCTAACATACCCCAAGGTTGACACAATGCACTAGGTAGTTCATGCATCCCCAATGTTCCTCTTGTAGAAGGTTGGCATCAACTGGAATTCAGCAACGTCGTTCTATATCCCATTAGCAATCCCCTACATCCTGCAATCTCAGTCATAGGGGCTCCTCAAACAACTGATCCCAATGATCCTTTTTCCTTTGGCATGCCATAAAACCTTCTGCAACCACTGCCAGTAATGCTAATGACACCACCCCTTTCAAATCCACCTCCTGTCAGCACTAGGGGCAGCGCATTTACTACATTTCCTCCACCTTCTGGGGCCATAAACCTACCATCGCCTTCATATGCATCTCTACAGACTACCCAATCTAACCTATTGCCTTCTTTATTGCCACAAGATACATCCCAACCAAGCGCACCCTTTGGTACCCAATGACCTCCTTTGCAAAACACCCCTACATTATCTCAACTGCCCCAACAACAACAACCGCTATATAACCCACTGATTTCTTCACAACAACCACCATACTAGTCACAAAGCAATCCGTCCTGACCTTCCACTCAAACCATATCCCTGTTCCTCGCATCCATCCTACGTCTACAAGTTCAAACAAAATACATCCCACCTCAGCCCCCGCAACATCTCACATCACATCAGCAACCACCACAACATCATTATTACCATAACCAACAGTAGTGCTAGTAGCAACCACCTTATGCTTCCTCCCAACAGTCACAGCAATACCCTCAGTATCAGCAGCTCAATCTGCAACATCACATCCAAGCTCCTCAACATCCTACCTCACATTTTTATCAAACAAATCCGTACTATACCTCACAACAACAACCCCCGTACCAACAAAATCCCTCGGCTTACCAGCAAGAGATGTCATCATCCCACTACCAAAATCCATACCTCAACATTCTGACGCTCTTTTAGCAAGATCCTTTATACCATCCAACCCACCACCAGTCAACTTACATCTATTAGACATCAAAGCCGCTCTGAAAGATCTTCAAGCTGGGACTGGAAACAATTTTTCAAGTTCCAAGACATATGCCCGTATCCATTTGATCCCTCCATCTCATTGATCCCCTTCCCTAAACATTTTTAAATACCAAAATTCGACAGATACAAATGGAACAAAGATCCTAAGGCCCACTTGCAAGATATCTACTCCTAGTGTTAGGAAGTTATCCACAACAACAATTATCTCTTGTGCCTATTTCCGCAAATCCTGACAGGAAATTCCCTAGACTGGTTCGTGAGCCTCAAACGAGGGTCCATAAAATCTTTTGTGGACTTGTCAGAAAAAATTGTCTCCTACTTCTCCTTCAATTTGGACATTAACACCTTAGATCTCCTTAAAGAGAAACAACGTGAGGGGGAAACCTTTTCTAGCTACCTTCAATGGTGGTGTGCACTAGCAAGCCAAATGGAAACCCCTCTAAAAGAGAAGAAAATGGTCACCCTCTTCGTGGAGAACTCTCATCCTGACATGGCTCATAATTTTAGGTTACATTGTGTCACCACTTTCACGGAGATAGTGGAAAAGGGACCCATCCTTGAACATGCCCTTGTTGCCAAAGGGCACATCAAGATACACAACCATGACAAAGAAAGGCCATTTGGGGATAAGCCACATTTTTGGAATAAGAACAAAAATGCAATGGGGTATGTGCAGGACCATGATGGGCCAAAAAGTGGCAGTATTATGGGTATTTGTAGGGTATGTGGCTGACGACTTTTTTTTACCCAAAATTGATGAAACGAAAAGAGTTTATAGAGGAGATTCTCAGTTTTCCACCAATATAAATTATGCTTTAACTTGAATTTAATAAATTATTATTATTCATTTTCTATTAGAATTACGACTAAAGTCCTGATCGATAGGTTAACTGAAAAACATCTATAACTTTCAAACGGTATCACATTTTTTGAATTTGAAACTGTATCACATTCTATGCTTCACATACTATAGGATTAAAAAAATAAAAAATAAATTTCATAAATTTTTGACCAAATTAAGGTGGTCAGACATACGAGTTCTTATATTTTTTAAAAGTTGTAATAAAAAATTCATAATTAATTATTTACTTGGAAAAAAATTACAAAATAATATGCATCACATCCGGACATGAGTCCTCTACTTATATATAAAATATTATAAAAAAATATTATCATTTTATCATGGTTAGGGTGGTCAGACAGACACTTCTTATTTTTTCCCTAAAATTTAAGTACTACTGCATTGAAATTTCAAATTTTCACCAAATAGATTTTGTTTATTTTTAAATAAACCTAGTATTTTAGAAACTAAATTCAATTTTCTACAGATTAGAGAACTATTCTTACATATTTTTGAAATAATATAGATAACTTATTCAATTTTTTATGTCAGGTTGCCTAACACTATTTTTTCTTAATTTTTTGCCACTTAAGAGCCTATTTTTTTCATGATGATCCTGCACATACCTAGTGAATGATGGTACCACTAATACTAAACATGTCCAAGTGGCTAATACATTCTAGAGACAACAACCTTCCATACCTAATGCCATATCCGTACCACAAGGGGAATCTCGTCCTCCTCAACAACCAAACCAGAATAGTTAGGGGAACGCTAAACGCTAGTATGCTCAATTAGGAGAACCTTTGAGTTTCATCTTCAATAAGTTGTTATAGGTCAACTATCTGATCACGTACCCTATCACCAAACTGCTGGATGAATCCAAGCCTAAACCCACCTAGTTTAAGGAGAATGAATATTGTGAATTTTATAAAATCAAAGGACATACTTTGAATAAGTGTCAAGGTCTAAAAAACTATGTCCAAGATCTTATCGATTGAGGAGATATCAAAGTTGACACCATTCAAGCTTCATCATCCTATGCTCAATTACAAATATATCAAAATTCCTTTCCAAACCATAATCAAGGCATGTGCACCTCCAACAACAATCCCCAAGACAACAACACAAATAACGTTACAAGCTATAAGAATGTACCCCTCAATTACGATGGTATTGTCCATTACATTGAGTAGGTAGAACCCCATGTATCTATGATACATGTCAAAGCCAAAGACCCTCAATGTGCTATTACTACACAATGAGATTGCATCACTGTCCTTGTGACCTCTGCACCCACCCAACCAAGTCCTGTAAACTCTAAATAGAACATTCTCGATCACTTAGGGAAGACCCCTACTCAGATCTCAATCTTGGATCTGCTTAAGTCTTCTCCTATACATCAAGAAATCCTCAACAGAGCCTTACAAGAAACCCATGTACCTAATGACATCAATCCTACATGATTCCAAGCTTTGATAGGACACATGGCTTTATCTTATTAGCTGCACTTTAGCTAGAATGACATGCCAAATATTGATACCAATCACAACAGCCCCTTGCATATCGAAATCTTGGTTTCCCATCATAAAATAAAAAGGGTCTTGGTAGATAATGTCTCATCCCTCAATATATGTACTCTGAAATTTATAAAATAGGTGGGGTATATTCAAGCAGATTTAAGTAATCAAATCATCATGATCAAGGCTTATGATAATGCAGAATGGAATTTAGAGGGAATTATTAGTCTTCCTATCCAAGTGGGACTTGTAGTTCAATACACTACCTATCATGTCCTTGATCTAGACTTACCATATAATCTCCTCCTTGGCCACCCATGGCTCCACGCTATGCAAGTCATCCCCTCCACATACCATCAATTCCTAAAATTTTCGGTTAATGGACAAAAGATCACCATTTATGCTGACCCCCAACCATTTGAATACTGACACACTTTAGAAGCATCATTTCCCCATTTACATTATTGTCCTAGGGTTGAAATGGGGGCATCTCAGACATCAGCCACTAATCCACCCTCCACCATGACAATCACTCTATCTTCCACTACCAATCCTACAGTCACAAAAGTCTAGATCATTGACAAAGGGTGTGGTGAATACGAAATGCATACTACTCTTAATGTAGCAACCATGCCACCATCACCACATGAGTATGGTCAACCTTCACATGATACTCTAAAGGAAGAAAAGACTATCACCTTCAGTGCACCAGAAGAGGATATAAGTCAATGGGTATATTGAGAAGAACCCCAACCAGATCCTCCTCTAAAGGAATATTTTTAGGAAGCATATCCTTGGTTAGCTAGGTTTGCAAAAAATTATAACTACCAAGGCAAAGGCCTAGGTAAAGAAAAATAGGGGCAGTTGCAACCTATTGATACATCAAAGCTGCCAAAGAACATAGGCATCGGATACGAAAAAAAGTAGAAAGGCCCTATGACATCATCTAATACTTCCAATAGTGTTTTCGTGGATGATGGCTCATTGGAAGACATACCTGAGGAGGAATCCATCATACGTGCATACAATGATGTTGATAGTATAGACCTATCATCCATATTTTAATGCCTATCTATCTGTACCATTAGCCTATCCCTTCATCACCCTGAGCTTATTGATTAGGACCTACGTGAAAATACACCCGTTAATATTTTTATGGATACATATGTCAACCTTATGGGATTGCAAGAGGATGAACACTCCAGTCTCAAAAATAAGAATAAGAAAAATAAAAAGTGGTCATCTAGTGAAAACCTCCTCGAGGCACTTCCTAACCTTGAAAAGGTAAAAATAAAGGATGCATCTAATGGTGAACACCTCAAAGAGGCACTGGAGGATGGAGATGTTCATCTTCCCCTTATGAGAACTCAGTTATCTACATGGTCATCCATCCTAATTGAAGAGACTCGAGAAGTTAATTTGGGTACTGCTAAAACTCCTAAGATCGTGCATATGTTGCCAATTCACTCTCAGATCTAGAATATGCAGTCATTGTTCAGTTACTCCAAGAGGGTATTGTTAACTTTGCTTGGTCATATTCAGACATGCTAGGCTTGGACCCCACTTTAGTGGTTCATCATCTAGACGTTCGCCCTGATGCCAAGCCTGTCAAATAGAAGCTCTGCAAGATGCATCCACAGGTAGCATTATTATTCAAGAAGGAACTGGAAAAATTACTCCAAATGTAGGTTTTATTAGACCAATTGATTACTCTGATTGGATCTCCAATATAGTACTAGTTTTCAAACCAAATGGAGATGTTCGGATTTGCATAGACTTCAGGGATCTTAACAAGGCCTGCCCAAAGGATGACTTCCCTCTCCCTAATATTGACATGTTGGTCGACCTCACTATAGGACATGATATTTTATTCCTTATGGATGGTTTCTCTATTTATAATCAGATCTGAATTGCACCTGCAGACCAACACAAGACTGCTTTCGTAACACTTTGGAGTACTTTATGTTACAATGTTATGCCCTTTGGTCTCAAAAATGTAGGGGTGACATATCAAAGGGAAATGATGGTCATATTCCATGACCTCATCCATATCATCATGGAGGATTATGTCAACATCCTACCATCCTGAAAAATATTTTTGAATGGTTGGAACATTACAAGCTACGACTAAATCCAAAAAAGTGTGTCTTTGGTGTTACGTTAGGAAAATTATTGGGTTTCATAGTCTCCCAAAGGGGTATTGACGTTGATCCCGCCAAGGTGAAATCTATTATAGACATGCCACCCTCATGCAATCTAAAGCAATTAAGAAGTATTCAAGGGAAGATGCAATCTATCCATCGTTTCATAGCACAACTTGCAAATAAGTGTCAGCCATTCACTTATCTTCTAAAGAAAGACTCCACCTTCTGATGGAACCAGCAGTGTTAGACAGGTTTTGATAATATCAAAGAATACTTAGCTCATCCAGCGATCTTGATACCACCTATTCTAGGGAAACCCCTCCTACTTTATATCTCCACCACTTTAGTCGTGTTGGGGGCATTGTTGGCACAACATAATAAATCATCAAAAGAGAGGGTGATCTACTGTATCAGTTAGACATTGGTCATCTATGAATTAAACTACTCTCCCATGGAAAAATCCTATCTCATAGTAGTCTTCAGCACACAGAAACTCTGACATTACATGCTCAGTCATCCGGTCAAATTAATAGCTAAAATTGATCCACTAAAGTATTTTTTATCTAGAACCACTTTAATTGGCCGCATGGCCAAGTGGGTCATGCTCCTAAGTGAATTTGACATAGAGTATGTGTTGCAAAAAGCCCTAAAGGGACAAGTTATAGTTGATCAGTTGGCCAAGGTGCCGTTAGTAGATGCTTACCCTCTAGGTACTAAATTTTCAAACAAAGAAGTTTACACAGTCACAGATGCACCTACCTGGACACTATATTTTGATGGCTCATATACTCATAATGGATCAGGTGCAAGAATTTTATTAGTTACCCCTCAAGGTGACTACATCCCAAAATCATTCAGGATAGCATTCCCATGTACCAACAACATGGCAGAGTATGAAGTCCTCCTCACCGGCCTCCGAATTGCAAAGCAGTGGCACATAACTCACTTGAAAGTCTTTGGTGATTGATTGTTAGTCATCAAGAAAGTTAATGATTAATTCCTAACAAAATATGATAAGTTGTTACCCTATAAATGCATGGTAAATGATTTCCAAAAATATTTCACCTTCATTCAATTTGACCAAATTCCTAGGGTACAAAACAAAGCAGCTGATGCAATGGCTACTATCGGCTCCCTAATTGACATGCCTAAAGATCAGATAGAATGTGAGTTCCTTGTGGAACAAATGTTAATCCTAGCATATGATATTCGTAAGATTGACATGGTGTGCGATATCATGGGTCCCGCTTCCTCTTGGTACCAGGACATATATACCTATCTCCATGATAATATTCTACCCGCAAACTTCACATGAAACCAACAATAATTCTTTATTCAACATTTGGCCTGATACATTATCATTGGTGATACACTTTATCATTGTGAGTATGATGGAATCCTCATATGTCTGAATAAGACTGAAGCTCGCACAACTAGTACAAAGGTACATAGTGGTGTTTTTGGAGCTCATTCAAATGGTATGGCCCTGGCCAAAAGGATTCTCCAAGATGGATATTATTAGCCTACATTAGAGCATGATGCTTGTGAATTCATGAAGAAATGCCTTCCCTTCCAACAACATGCAGATTTGATTCATGCTCTAGCACAGGACCTTCAACCCCTCCTAGCACTGTGCCCATTCTCTCAATGGGGTTTTGACTTGATTGGAAAGATTTACCCACCATCCTCTGATGGTCATACATTCATAATTACTACCACTGAGTACCTCACCAAGTGGGTGGAAGCAATGCCACTCTCATAGATCACCAGTACTCCAATTTCAAAATTCATCCTTTATAATATTCTCTATAGATATGGTATCCCATCCTCCATCCTCTCCAATAATGGAAAACCTTTCAAAAACCAAGCAATGAAACACCTCTGCGACACCTTTCATATCCAACATCGTTGGTCAATGCCTTATTACCCCCAGGATAATGGTCAGAAATAAGCAACCAAAAAGACCCTTATCTGCATCCTCAAAAAGGTTGTCAATAACACTAGTCAAGATTGGCACATGCATATTCATCCCACCCTCTAGGCATATCACACCTCCATCTGCACCCCTATAGGTGCCACTCCCTATTCTTTACTCTATGGCACAAAATCCATCTTTTCAATTGAAGTTGAGATCCCATCATTGAGAATTTCTCTAAAAAATCTTATCAGTGAGGAGGATGCTTGTGTTGGATGACTTGCACAGCTTGAGTTACTTGATGAAAGGCGAAGCAAAGCCTACGATCATCTGCAAGCATATTAGAACTTCCTCAAGTGTAACTACAACAAGAAGGTTCATCCTCGACAATTTCAGGTTGTTGATCTCATTCTTAAAGAGAATCAGCACACCCAACAAGACCGGGACAAGAAAGGAAATTTTGAAGCAAATGGGTTGGGGCCTTATATCATAGCCGCTAAATATGAATCTAGGGCATACAAACTGACTAATCTTGAAGGAGATCCCCTCGAAGAACCCATAAATATCATGCATCTAAAGAGGTTCTACATTTAAATATACTCGGTACCTCTGCCTGTCAAAAAATCAAAAAAATCAAAAAATCAAAAAATTAAAAGAAATAAAAATTTAAAAAAAATCAAAAAGATCCAAAAAATAGTAAAGAGAAATAAATTCATCCTATCGTGAAAACCACTTTTTGGTGGTGCCTTGGATAAGTACGAGTGGTGAAAACTTGGTAACTAGCATCATCCATAGAGGGCTTAATCATTATCTACCTAGCATCCTAGTTATTTTATCCTTTCATCCGCACTATTATCCTCACCCATTACCTTGGCCACTTGGTATATTTTGATTTAGCATTGGATGATCCATCTAGGCTATCCCTCATCTTGAGCTTTTTAGAATCCCACTCTCAGCTTATGTTGTTCGCTTGATTGTCAATCGGTTTGTGTCTTCATATAGCCCCCCCATCGTGTCTACCTTCATCTTATCTCATCTTGTCATGTCCCTAGTCAAACTACGTTGCCCCTACATTGTCACGTAGGCAAGGCAGATAATTTCATTTTCACCTAGGGTATTTTGACCATCCCGTGTCATTCATACATCATCTACCTTCATCATCCTTTTTCTATTTTATCTATGGTCTTTTCTTGAACTACGAGGGCTCTATGCTTTCACGTAGGCAAGGCTAATCTTTGATCGGCCCCCGAGGCCCTAGGTCTATAGGGTGTGTCAGTTTGTGTCCTTGTATGGATGGTTTTTCACAAACAAAGTCACCTAGTGTCAAGATATCTGGCTAATGGAAAACATCTTGCATCAACTAGGTCATTCTAGTTTAGTATCCATCATCAGTCTCAAAAGGATGCATCTTTCCTAGCAGACCACTTCAATCCCATCCATCCCCTTGATCCTATGGAAAAAGATATTTGTAATTGATTGTGATGTTTTGATGATTTTGGACTCTATATATCATTTGATCTCCCTATCAACACTTGTCATGGTCGCCTTGATTCATCATATCATGGTGTGCTTTGACTAGTCAACATAGGGGCATATCTTGATCTTTTTTTTGTTGTTGTCTTCTGAGTTGTCCTACATAATACCCACCAAGATGCCTGAGGTCTTGCATTACACTGGGGCATCCTTGTGTGTCTATGGTTATCCTAATACCTGGCCCAACCAAGTTCATCGTGACTTTGGGGTGTTGGGATAGCCTTTTTGTTTGTTGTGTTTGTTTCATGAATTGGATGCCAACTCGCCTTGGTCTTACATATCAAGGTATTTGGTATCTTATGCTATAGCAAAAATCAATTCTCCAAAAATGGTAAGTTATGTTCTTAATTGTACTACATTTCATTTAAATAGATACACTCTTCATTCAACCGTCTTCATGACCGAGGACTTGTGATTTAGGTTGTGCAAGGTCTTGACCCTTTTCCCTCTTGATCCTCCTCTTAGGATACCAATGGTTTTTTGGTAGGTGTAGTATCACACCCACAGTACACCTATCACCTATCTACACTCTCATGCAAGTCCTTACTGACACTTAGGTTTACATTTTAGGAACTTATCTTTCATTCATATTTCATGTCACATTATAGGTTCAATTTATTTAATAATTCATAGGCTAATTAGATTAAGCATCATACTTTCATTTAACCCATACATGTCCATATTAACATTTACATCATACATGCATTACCACCCAACAAAACATATTGTTAGCTACATCCTAATGATAGTTCATACCAAATATTCATATCATCCTGCATTACCAACATTAATATATGCATAATCATCCATTCTCATAAACATGCGCATACATAAACCAAGTCATCCATTCCCATAAACATGTGCATACATAAACCAAAGTGTCCATCCACATAAGCATGGAGTATCATAAACATGTGCATAAGTAAATCAAATCATACATCCACATAAGAATGTAGTATCATATACATGTGCATAAATAAATCACATCATCCATCATCATAAGTATAAAATATCATATACATATGCATACATCAACTGAATCATCCATCACAAAAAAACATAGTGCATAGTGTCAATAAGGACTGTTCCATATCATAATCAAAATAATGCAATCTACATCTCGTCACAAAGTCTCAAGCATAATCTACCACATATCCATCATATATCATCAAATAAGGTTATAAATCCAAAGATTTAGAGCACCTTTGATCTCTGCCAATAAGTACTAAACATTCCATCCTGTGTCTGTCAAAAAGCTGGTATCTTGTCACCTGCTCTCTAGCTGCTCTACTATGAGCTTCCCACATCTGATCTCTGAGGAGAGTTTGGCACTGGCCCTCTATGTATGGAAGTCCCCTGATAACCACCAAGAGGAGAAGGAGTCTGTCGATAGTCACTATACCCTTTGGTACATGTCCCTAATGACTGAGATGGTACTATTATCTGAGGTACCTATTTGATGTAACGCATTGTGTGTTGCGCTAGATTTGGAACAACATGCTCATGCGCACACTTCCACTAGCTCTCCTCCTGCATATAATCATCTCGCTATGTAGCCTGATGCCTAGCAGCATTCTGCTCAAGTCTATACCTATCCCGATCTCCACTAATAGCTCTTTGCTCCTGTACCCAGGCCTCCTATGCCACTATCAACTATTGTACTTGCTCTGTATCCCTATCTCTCTTAGGCTCTGTAGTCTATAATTGTCCCTGTAACCCCTATACGTCTACCTCTGGTTCACCCCCTATGCCATGCACTGCCCGTAGCTGAGCCTGTACTATGTCTCACTCACTCTACAGTGTCTGCATCCATACCTCTGTGGAATCTCTCTCCCTATGCGTGGCCTGTGACCAAGTCTCTACTACATCCCTGTCCCTTTGAAGTTCCTGAAGTCTCAACTTAGCAGAATCTCGCTCTCATTGAAGACCTTACACTTGTGACACCGCTTCATCCCTCCCCCTCTGAAGTGACTAAACCTCTATCTCTACCACCTACCTCTCACTCTCGGATACCAAAGCACGTGCCCATGCCACATCCCTCTCTGCCTCTACGACCTATACCTATTCTTGTGCCACATCCCTCTCTATCCGCAACACGTGTACATCTCCATCCTCATCTCCTCCTCCCTTTGTTGCATCAATCCAACATCCCCAACTATCTGCTCTAAACAATCCACTATGTCTCTGAACTCAACCCGCTCCCGGTGCAGATTTGCTCTCTCTACATAACCGCTCTAGTTGTCCCTACAGACCTTCTACATCTCTAGCAGTCCCTTCCTGAGTCTCTGATGTCTCCTACCATGTCCCTCCTCTAACGACCTACTGTATCGCCACCTCCACCACCAAACGGTCTCTCTCCCATCTCACTGCATCTCCCTCCTCATGCTCCCTAGCCACCTTCACTCACAACCTCTCTACATCTGCCCACAAGTCAACTGCCTCATCTTGTGCCTCATCCCTCTCTCTCAACAATATCCTCTCCACATTTGACACCAGCATGGCCAAGATTGAGTAATTTCTCTCACCCTGGGTGAATCGTGCCTATAGCTCACTCAGCTCTACCTCTAATCTAACTCACTTTGCCTATGTATGTCGTAATCATTGCTCATTGAGGCACAATCTCTCCAAAGTCTCTCTCAACACCACTATGAGATCCTCTCCTCTAGGAGTTGTTGTCGACAGTGGTCAGATATCATACACGTCAGAGTCAATGTCCATCTCCCATGGCTCATACCCCTCACTCTCTGCCAATGCCTCCATCTCATCCACATTAATCATCAAGGGGGCTCCCCCTCTCCCTGTCATCCTCTCCTGCTCTCCACTGGCCACGTCTGCCTCCTGCCTCTCCCATGCTCCACTAGCCTCAGCCTCCTCCTGTCTCTATCGATGCTACCCTCCTTTGGCCACGTCTACCTCTTATCTGTCCCACACTTCACTGGCCTCGGCCTCCTCCTCTCTCTCCTATTGTGGATCTCTTGGGGATACACGTGCCTCCTGGCTCCTCTCTCTCTGGACCTCCAGCCGCCTATCCTGTTGTATCGCAACCCTGGTCTCAACATCTCCCTCCTTTGCTCCATCTCCTCCTCAGGCTCTGTGTCATCGTCACCTCCTCCTAACTGCCCTCACTAGCTCCTTAGTTGCTCCAACCGCCTCCTGTCCCTCCCCCTACTGTCCTCCTCTCTCCTAACCTCCTCTCTATCTCCCTTGGGGTACCAGTCCCTCCGCCCTTAGCCATCTCTCATCCTTTGATCTGAACCCTAGTGCTCCCTCAATCAACACTACTATGGTAATCTGTGGAGGTGGATTTTGCCTGAACCACTGTCGATATCGATATGTCATCCCTGCATCCCTTTGCCCCTCCCGCCTGCCTGGGTATGGCACAAACTGTAGTGCCTCTAGCTCCTCCCACACTACATCCAGATCCAGCTCAGCCCCCCATGGTCGCTCTTGTGTCAATGGTCAGAACAACACCTGCCCCACAGGAATATCTTGCCTCGCTCCAAACTATCATGTCATCTGATCGAGTCTGTGCAGCTCCACTACAAGTAGACCTCTCCCAATAATATAACATTGAGTAAAGAAGTAACCACTGTGCGCCTCCTCAATGTGCTTCTAGCCCCTAAAGTACCACAGCATATACAGATGTTATACTATCATCTTCACCTGCATATCATCCAGTCACCTCCTCCATACATCCACATCTCTAACATCCTGATACCACAATATTGCTCTCGCCTCTACCCCCATCCCCAGGCCATGACCTCTCTATCATCCTACTCTCCTGCTCTCTGCACAATCGTCCTAGTCACCCTAATGTGTTCACAAGCCCAAACCTATAGCAGTGTGACATGTGTCAGACTCAGCACCCTTCAATAACATACCCGGTGCATATCCTGGTACAGTTGTGCGAGCATATAAGTCCCCCACGCAAACTGACCCTCTCAACCCTCAATGATATCATGAATCACCTCAACAAACCTAAGAAAAAATAATTGACCACTCTGGTCTGGCAGCAGTATCCCACTAATTAGCACCGCTAGGTACAATGGCAATCTCGGTATCGTGCAAGACAAGCATATGTCCACATCCAGTTGTTGTCATTGAATCGGTAGCCAAGCGTCATTTCCAAATACAACCTGCACGGACTCATCTAGTGCCTTGCCCACTACCCAACACTCACTAATCACAAGCCCTGCTATGGAGAGCCTAAGAATCCACCAAACATCCTCTAGAGTAACTGTCATCTCCCTAGTCAGTAGATGAAATGTTGATGTCGCTGAATCCCAATGCTCTATCAGGGCTGTCAACATGGCCCTATGGGCCTTAATCATCTGGTATGATAGCATATGAAGTAGTCTAGCCTTTGTTAATCTTTGGTGATCTGTTTCCGTCATCACCCCCATACATCTCGTCAGCACCTCAGACTGTCTCTCCCGCTTCCACAAGATCTCAACGTTTTCAATCCATAACAAAAGTAGTATGTCAGTTTCCCCTAGCATCATTTTTCCCCCCTTTTTATCTTACTTGTCACCCCGGGATTTCACTTCTCTATCCCCCCTCTTTCCTCTCTTTCCCCCTACCTTTATGTCTTTCTTCCTATTTTCAGTTGTCCCTGATCCTTGCCCTGGCTTGGGGAAAACCTAGCTTGGGAACTTGATGGACCCATCCGACTCCTTGGACAAGCCCGTCGTGGTGCCCAGGCAGATCTCCCTAAACCTAGGCAGACTCACACAAGCCCGCGCAGACCTGCTTGAGCCCGAGCAGACCCGCCCAAGCTTGTGGGCGGGTCTCCGCCCAGCTTAGGGGAACTCACCCGGGCCTGTGGGCAGGCCTCCACCTAGCTCAAGCGGACTTGCCCGAGCTCACGGGCGGACCCGCCTAAACCTAGGCGGACCCATCCATGCTCATGGGCGGACCTATCCGAGGGCGAGTGGCCCCACAAAATGACTGAAAAACAACGCATAAACCCCCCAAAAAAAAAAATTCCCTCTAACCCATTTTTCATCCAACCGAACCCAACAAAACCCATGTTTTCATTTTTTGCAAAAATTTAAGCAAATTGACCAAAATCACATAGTTGGGTTCCAAACTGACCTAGTGTGGCATGACACACTCGATGAAGAATCATTGTCTCTTGTCCATCTAATGGATGATGTCAGTATCATACTCCAGCATCGTGTCCCTTCCCTCTCGCCCTCTCCTTTTCTCCCTCTCCTCCTCACTTGACAGTTGTCCAAATGAGGAGAGGTAATTCTAAGAATTATCTTTTATAGTTTTTTCCCTCCCTTTTTAGCTTTTAAAATTAAGGGAATTTTTTTCTTTTATTTAACCTTTTTCCTCCTCAACTAATTCACTCACCCCCTATCTTCCCAGGGTCTCCATTTCACACTATATACCTATTTTCCTCCGTTCAAACGCCAATCTTTTTTATTTTTTGTACTTTTTCCAACAATATATACCGTGCTTTAATCTTTCAAGAAGTTTCCTAGGGCCCCTTTTCCTTCCCTATCTACCTTCTTGAAGGAGCATACCCTACCATTCTCTCCCAATCTTCCATCATAAACTTTCTCTTGCAAGCCCAGGGCATCCCCTTTAATTCTTCTTCGTTCAAGTAGCTCACACAAACTCTCTCAAGTTGGGGCATCTCTTTTCCAGTTGCTTCTTCCATAGAGTTGTCTGTATTTTATTTTCTTCAAAACCCTATTATCCTAATAGTGTTTCAAAGAGGGGAAAAATGTAGACATCTAAATTTGACCACTTCCATATGGTCAAAGACATCTCCTTAATCATCCCTTTTCTCATTTAATTTGTCCTCTTTACCGGTATTAATTAAATCACTCATTTAATTAATATTGTGTGTCCTACATAAGTCTTCCAAAGTATTTAATTTAATAAATACTATTCCCCTCTTTCCTCTTTAAATTAAATAAATATATCACTTTATTTAATTGAGTCATATTACCTTTTGAAATTTTAAATTTATTTTTAATTCCTCACTTTCCCTCTCATTGTCACATCCTCCAACTTTTGCAAGTTGGTCTCTAATCCCTCTTAACAATCTAACCCTCTTTCTTAATCATATTTAATTTATGATTAAGATGTGCATACCCCGAATCATTATTAAGGTCCCATCCTCCATAATTTCCCACTTCTCTCTAATGTGTCATTAATTATTCTAATCAAGTACTTGCACAACCTTAATCACTTAATTAGGTCAACCTAATCCCCATGTCATTTATGGATTGTATCCTGAGTCAACTTCATAGAAGGCTCTCCTTTTGGAGAAAGCACTCCATTCCCCATGTGAATTTTTAATTCACATTTAACCCCTCAATGCATTCCTTGGAATTTAAAATTCCTTTTCTCAACCCCATGTGGATATTTGAGGAATTTTTAATTTCTCACATGTCCTCTCACCCACATGGGGATAAGGACCTGCTTTATGAGGAGATCTTGTCCAATCCCAAGGTACTATGTAGTACCTCCATGACATGTACTATCCTTCCACCTCATGTACACATCATCCTTTTTAAACCACTTCACATGTCACATGTCAAGATGTGAGGGCTTGTGAGTTCTCAACTCACCTTAGCCCTACATCTTCATCTTGGTGGCTCAATCTCAACCATCCATTTCACTAGAGAATCCCAAATTCTCTATAAATACCCCATTTTTTCTTTGATTTTGGGGAGAGATCATTCATGCTAGCCAAACTCTTGCAAAAAATTTCCTTGATCCATACTTAGCCAAATTTTCATACTTGCATCCATTTTCACTCATATTTCCATCCTCATATCATCTCATAGATCACATCTCTTTCCATCCAAGGAGCATACAAATATCAAAGATCGAAGGGCCAACCAATGGACAACTTTGAAACAAGGTGAAATCTTTCATTTTGCTTAGTTAAGTTAATCATTAGGCCAATCTTGAGGTGTAGGGTGTTTTTAATTGTTGTTTTGCACTCTTTTTTGTTTGCTGCTCATTTTCTAACAAGTATTTTTTCCATATCATAACCGTCATCCAAATGCAATGAGTAGTAAGTGGTAATATACATAAGAGATGGTTTCTAATAAATCACTATTCATTAAATATTAATAAGTTTGGCTAAAAACCTTTATAGAATTGAAATTTTAAATTAATTCATAAAAATTGAATTTTGAGAATAAGAAAAAATAAGTTACTCTTTGCCATCATTTTCTAGTAGTATCAAAGCTAAACATAGATCTTTATAATTAGCTTTGAATCAAACTGAGAAAAAAAAGAAGATACCCTCTCACATCATTTGTGAGTAGTATTAAAGCCAAACATATATTTGTTGGAATTTGGGGAGTCTATCTTCATTGATGTTGCTTGGCAACATGAGAAAGAGGTGTACATACATAGGTTAATTTGGCTAGACCAGTGTTGTCATTTATGTCAACATTGTGGGAAGCATATTTGGTGTACAATATTGACTATACTAGAAGTTGATCTATCATAGGTTTGGTTAAGTGTTTTTTGTTGATGGTGTTGTGGTCTAGTGTGTCAATTTTTTGGGTCCCCACTTCATCGTAAGAAGAGATGTAACTCTGCTCTCTTAAACACATTATTATGAATGATTCAAATAGCTATATTCAAGTTCTTGAGAAGTTTTGTGATGTGTACTAAAAGTTATCAATGGAAAATTTCAAATCTGTATACTACATTCATGTCTCTGTTCAATATACCTACATGGGAGATGCCACATTTTCTTGAGAAGGTTCTTTTGATGCTACGGTTCTAAAGGTAGTCTCTCTAATATTGATGTAAAGAGAAACTTAAGTAATATTGAACTTGGAAGATGCTTATCTTGAGAAGTGTTTGTTTGATTGGATTTTTTATGATTAGGTCCTATTTTTGGCTGACCGAATACATGATATGTGTTGAGAAGATTAATTATATTTTGCAAATGTTAGTTGAATCTATTTCAAAACCATGCCGACTTGAAATTGAGTACCACACATTTTTTTTGGTCTTGTATGGTACCAAAAAGATCTATTTTCAATTGTTTTGTTTACATCTAATTAGGCCGACTTGACTGATGTGTGTAATGTATTTGGGTATATATATATATGAGATATTTTGGAATTGAAAAAAGTGTGTGGAAACATGAGAGATAAGTGGATGTGCAAACATAAATTCCATATCAGATGTGATTGGTTTTTAGTGGTAGAAGTTAAAAATCAAAGCAAAGTTGTTGAGCAACTGCAAAGTAGGGAATTACTTCATATACAAAGCTTCAATAGAACTTCAAAATACAACACAAGATAGGTGCACTTTGTATCAATTCATCCTTTTGGTAGTGAGCCACACCTATTTTAATCATTTCAGGTTGTGAGCCTTTCAAGGACAATGTGTCCTAGCAGTGAGCCCCTGTAATATACTATATCTAGATATAATATATTGTGAGGTTATCCTCACTATGGTTTTTCCTATTTTGGGTTTTCCACAAAAAATTAGTGTTTCAATGTGGCTTATGGTGTCATGTTATTTTCAATGTGGCTTATGGTGTCATGTTATTTTCTATGTCTTCATTCTTGTTTGTAGTTAAATATGTTTTAATAATTGGATGGTTTACAGTTGAATCATTTATTGGAATACTGATTCACCCCCCCCCCTCTCAGTATTCCAAGTAATCAATAATTGATATCAGATCTTGGTTCCTCTTAAAAATTCTAACAGCTTGAGGAAGGTCTTGAAATTTGAATACATGGAAGATAAAAAATTCCTTATTCCTCTAGAAGAGATACTTGCTAAACATACAAAAGAAAACAAAGATTTGAAGGAAGCAAATCAGTGCATTAAGAAGCTAAAGGAAAAATATAGTGAACTCAATGATCAATTAAAGAAAGTAGATGAGGACATCACTGGACTAAAAGGACAACTAGAAGAAAACAGAAAAAATGATGACTATTAGAAAGTTGAAGTACAAAGGAAGATAGATGAATGTGCAAAGCTTGAACAAGAAGTGGTAACTCTAAAATCAGATCTGGAAAATGCTAGAAGACATGAAGATAAATTTATGACAAGCTCTACAGTGCTAGATAAAGTAATTGTAAGATAAAAACCCTCTAAGGACAAAATTGGTTTGGGATTTGAAGAAGGAAAAAGTTCAAAAGCAAATCAATCCCCTGACATGAAGACTCAAAGCAATGATAGACAATTCAAGAACCAAAGAAGCAATACTAGAACGATTCCAATCAGACAACCTAATGCTCAAGGGTATTGATCTTTTAATAATGTGTATTATTATTGAAATAGATTTGAACATAGGAAAAACTAATGTGAAAATAGAATGAAACAAAATGATGAAATGAATCAAAATACTTTATCATTTTGTGATCAATGTTTTAAGTGCAAGAGAATTGGACATAAAGTTACAGAATGCAGAAGTCAAAAGTTGAACAAGACAATTTATCCATTCAATGGCTACTATTATCATTGCGATTTATTTGGACACAAGGCTAACCAATGCAAATATAGATTGAGCAAAGGATAATTTTGATGGAAGAAGGTTATTTGATATAATTGAAACAAAATAGGACACTTTTCTAGAGACTGCAAAAGTAGATATATGAAAAGTGACTATCCGATAAAGAGATATGAACCAATCATTAAGATTGATCTGACAGAGATTACGAATGAAATGGAAAGGATTTGGAGAAAGGAAGGAGAATATGAATTACCAATTTTATCTATGTCGTCCCCTAGTGCAGAAAATCCCATCAGAAACTAAGCACATACAATGGATTAGGGGCAGCAATAACAAAAAAGTTCTAAAACCACTTGAAATACCAAGTGTCAAGTCTTGACATGAAGATATGTCTTGGAAAAAGGATTTCTAAAGCTATTGGAGAGATTTGTGGAAGGAAGTATGTGATGTAGAAGTTTTCTTGAAGTTTGATAGCTTTCTCTGCAACATTTATTGCTCACACATTTATTGATATAGGTCAAATCACAGAGTTTAAAAACACATTTGAAAAGACAAATTCATTTGATGCAAAGGAAATGTAAATTGAAGAAGAGGAAGTGGATTTGAGGCGTGCTCCAAAAGCTAAACATCAAAACCCTATTCTTCACTAATGAAAATTAAAGAGGTATTCTGCTTACACAATTCCTTTCCAAAATTTTCATTTTTGATGTAATGGATGGTTCTAAGATAGTGAATGTTTTAGACAAACCGCAAATTGAATTAAATAATTATTCTCCAACAAAAAATTTGGAAGATTCAGTGGTTGCATTTTATGGAATTCCCCTTAGATTTTTTCCTACTAAAGATATTTATGCATACATTTACAAAAAAATAGAGGAAATGTCACTTTTTCAATTAAGTATTTTGTGGAAAAGTGAATTGGAAGAAAACTATGATGCAAACAAAACCCTAGCAGAAAAAAAACCTATTGTATAACAAAAAATTCCACTATTTGAATTCGACAAGAAGTACATTCGAATTGTATTGAGTAGGATTCATGACAAGTATATTTGGATTAATGATGCACACTTGATAACTAGAGAAGATATAAGGGATGTGACAAGTTTGTGGTCCTTTGGACTAGTTCTAAGGTGGAAGTCTATCAATGATCAACATTAATAGAAAAGACTAGTGAACTCTTGAAGGAAAAGAACTTGTCTTGAGTACTATTGAAAATTTGCTCATCTGGTATTGTCGTAATGCTTATTCAACATAAAATTTGATTACTTATTAATCACTATATAGTCTCTACTATTGCTGCATATATTGCATTTGACATGATTGAGAATAGTACAGACTATGATCTTTGCAAGCTACTTGGACAACACCTAATGAAGAATCTGGAAGAAATAAAAAAGAACAAGAAGTGTACATTCTACTATGGCACTTTAATAGTTTTCTTACTCTTTTACTTTATGAAGGAAATGCCAATTTTTAGAAAGGTTGAATGGAAAAATGTAGAGTTGATAGTACACTAGATAAGGAATCTCATGATGAATCTTGGTGGTTTGGATACTCAAGAAACTGCTCTTGTAGTGTTCTGTGAGATGTTTCAGATGAGGATGAATAAGAGGACAAGAATTCTAGAAAGTGTGGTTGAAAAGTACTCCAGAGACATCAATTTCCTTGTGTCTATTGATTTTGTCACTTGGAAGTAGTTGATCCCAAACTTGTGTTGATTTATGAGTTAGATTATGAAGTGATTATGGAGGAATTTGATCATTATGTAAAAGTGCTTCTAAAAAGTCCAAAGGACGTCAAAAAAATAGATTCAAAATAAAATTCTATGACTAAAGCCTCTGGTAGTACAAAAAGAATAGGAAAGAAGAGAAAAAGTGTTGTTATTAAGCAAGAGATCTCACAACAAGAAGGAAGGAAGCATGAGCATGAAAGTGAAAACATACAAGACCTAGATGAAGCATTAAAATATTTATAGGAAGTGATTCCAAATGCTAGCTTTAATTCATTTGCATCCACTTTGGAAAATCTAAGAGTATTATTGATTCATTTAAAGTAGACATCTCCAGATTAAAAGAGAAAAACAAGAAATGAGTCAAAAACAAGAACTGTAGAAGAAAATATAGAAGGCATTAGAAATAAATGTGTAGATGCACAACACAAAGTCTTGAAGGATTTGAAGGATGTTCAAGACTATGAAGAAGAAGCTCGGGAGTTAATATCTTTCTACCTGAATTGGTCTAATTGGACATTAAATGCAAAGAATAAAATAAGTGAGAATGAAATTTGGTTGAGAATTCAAGAAAATGTTTATAGTTTTCCAAATGATAGGTACAATCAGGGATGGTCCTACATCATGCAACTGTAGGAAAAGTTCTTTAGCTTATAGAATGAGAGAATAGAGGTGATCAAGCAATATGTGGCACTTAGAGATTTAGTAAAAATAAGGCATGTGCACTCATGTATCCAGTACCCTTGCCTATGCTGATAGTCTATCAGAAATAAATCTCAACCCCAATACTAAGGAAGAAGGTATAGAATATTTAACAAATATTGAATTACTATACAAGACTCTTGCACATGCTAAGGGTTCTTGGGAAGAAGGTAAAGCTACATGGCAGGATATCTTGAAGAATCTTAAGGGATCTTCATCTTTAGGTTAATATGTTCATATTGTTTTATGCATACGTATATATTCAAGGAAAATATACTAGACCCCTACATGACATTTTCTAATGATGTCAAAGGGGGAGAGAGAGATGGTGAGAAGGTCAATTTTGTAAGGGGGAGTTTTTAGTTAGTATGAAAAATGTTTTTTTTATGAATGTCGCCATCAATGACAAAGGGGGAGATTGTTAGAATTTGGGGAGTTTGTCTCCATTGATGTTTCTTGGCAACATGAGCATGAGGTGTACATACATAGGTTGATTCAGCTGGCCCAATGTTGTCATTGATGTCAAATTGTGGGAAGCATATTTGGTGTACAATACTAACTATACTAGAAGTTGATCTATTACAAGTTTGGTTAAGTTTTCTTTGTTGATGGTGTTGTGGTCTAGTGCATTATTTTTTTGGTTTTCACTTCACCACAAGAAGAGATGTAACTCTGCTCTCTTAATCACATTATTATGAATGATTCATACAACTATATTCAAGTTCTTGAGAATTTTTTTGATGTGTACTAAAAACTATCAATGATAGAGTTCAACTCTGTATACCTGCATGGGAAATTTTGCATTTTCTTGAGAAGGCTATTTTGATGCTATGGTTCTAAAGGTAGTCTCTCTGATGTTGATGTAAAGAGAAATTACAGTAATATCAGACTTGGAAGATGTTTATCTTGATAAGTGTGTGTTTGATTGGAGTTTTTGTGATTAGGTCCTATTTTTGGCCAACCTAATACATGATACGTGTTGAGAAGATTAATTATACTTGGAAGATGTTAGTTGAATCTATTTCAAATCCATACCGACTTGAAATTGATTACTACACATTTTGGTTGGATCTTGTATGGTGCCGACAAGAGCTATTTTGGATTTTTTTGTTTACATCTAATTATGCTAGCCTAATTGATGTGTGTAATGTATTTAGGTATATGAGTGATCCCACAATAGTGGTTTACAATTTTTGGCCAAATTGGACACTGAAATATTTTTTTTTAACTAAATCTTCACTTTTGGGAACCTATAGCAGGTAAACCGTGAGGAATTTGAAGATGATGCAAACTAGGGTTTCATGAAATTTTGTCTATGGATTCTAAATATAATTTTTTCAAAAAAATTGGAATCAATTTCACTTCTTTTTCCATCTCCCTTGAAAACATTTTTTTTCAGAAAACAACATTTTTAAAAAGTGACGCTCACCATATAACGCATAAATTAGGATAACATTCTAAATCTTTAAAATTTACATTTGTAACTCTAATATCTAGTGATTCCACTTGGTTAGATAGTTTTTTATTGAATTTTTTTTCTTTAATCAAGTTTCAAAGTCAAACCAATTACAATTCAGACATAGCAAGACCGTATAATGCATAACTTTTTTTATATGTATCGAAATTCATTTTTTATTTTTTTTGTCCAGATCAAGAACTTCAATATCTAGTGCAATCATATTTTTCAAATTTCTTTTTGATAATCTGCTATTTTTCCACATGTGCAGAACAAAGAGCTTGATTTTTAATGAAAAACCTATGTTTAATAATTTAACTAAGAAAATAAATACATAATAAAACCAAGACATATTAAAATTATATTCATTGGATAGCTCATTTCGAGGACTACCTAATTCCAGTTGGGTTTGTGAAGTCTATGCCATTTTTTTCTTCAACCTGAGCTCTGAAGTGCAAAAATTTAGATTTTTTTGTGTCCGGGGGAGAGGATGAGAGATAAGCGGGATTCAAATGAATCCCTAGGGGTTCAAGCGAACCACCTTTTAAATTAAATTTCCCTTTGGTTTTTGGACAAAAAATGGGGGAAATAATTTAAGTGGATTCACTCAAACTCGTAGGTTCGTTCAAATCCCTGAAACCAATTTTTTTTCCATGGGCTCATATTTTGTGAGTTTTCCTTCCTCCATCAAATTGTAAACCACAATTGTAGCTTCACCCATATATATATGATATATTTTGGAATTGAAAAAAAAAATTGGAAGCATGAGAGACAAGTGGATGTGTGAACATAAATGACATATTAGATGCAATTGGTGTTCAGTGGTAGAAGTTCAAAATCAAAACAAAGTTGTTGAGTGATTGCTAAGCAGGGAAGTACTTCATATATAGAGCTTCAATGAAACTAAAATACAACACAAGATAGGTGCACTTTGTATCAGTTCATCCTTTTGGCAGTAATCCACACTCTTTTGTAATCATTTCAGGTTGTGATCATTTCAAGGATAGTGTGTCTTAGTTGTGAGCCCATGTAATATACTATATCCAGATATAATATATTATGAGCTAATCCTCACCATGGTTTTTCCCATTTTGGGTTTTCCACGTAAAAATATGGTGTTGATGTGTCTTATGGTGTCATGTTCTTTTATGTGTCTTCATTCTTTTTTTGCAATTAAATAAGCTTTAATAATTGGATGGTTTATAGCTGAATGGTTTAATAGAATATTGATTCACCCCCCTCTCAGTATTCTAGGTAATCAACAGTATATATAGTTAGATTCAAAGTTAAGTGAAAAAGAAGAGAAAAAAAGTTATCATTTCTCATCAATTACTAGAAGTGTCAAAGTAAAGCATACCTTTATACTTAGCTGCAAGTCAAAGATTGTTAATGTGGTAACCATTTTTTAGTAAATAATGAATGATATGGAGATTGAATATGGTCTTTGTTCTAAAATAGATACTTTAGGACTTATTACTGCTACACAATAATGAAAAGGAACTCATACATCATTGTAGTAATAATTATATAAAATGTTTTTTCTTAGACTACAAGAATCGGGTAGCATGACCCCCTATAAACTATAGTGTGCTTGGTAAACTTTTTAATGTGACTAGAGGCACTAGCACGACATGCCCTCTAGTACCATAGGGGTGGGGGAGACTGGACCTCATGACCAACCTCCTGCAATAGGAAATATTTAGCCAACTGAGCTAGGGCCCCAACTTTAAATTTCTTTCAATGTAGTAATGAGTGCTATACAATTGATATTTAATACATATTTTGATAACTAATATAAAAAATAGTGATTGCAATTAATTTAGTTTAGGTTTTCTTTAATGTTTTTTCTATTTTTTTTTTAGGGGATATTATTTTAGTTCTACTTGATTTACTTTCTTGCATTAGATGTAAAGTTTTTTTTTGCTTGGTAGGCCATACTAGATATCAAGAAATATTAAATTATTTGAATTATTAAAAATAGATGTATCTAGTTACATTGATGTATTAAATTTTCATTTGCATGTGGAAGTATGGATATTTATGATATGCCACATAACTTGGGGGGTAAGTGCATGGAAATGGTATACGAAAAGGGGGTCAAA
This sequence comes from Sequoia sempervirens, assembly GCA_007258455.2. Classification (NCBI taxonomy): domain Eukaryota; kingdom Viridiplantae; phylum Streptophyta; class Pinopsida; order Cupressales; family Cupressaceae; genus Sequoia; species Sequoia sempervirens. The sequence continues at coordinate 793,564,525 of VDFB02271358.1, forward strand.
AGTGGCCACTTTTTTCTTTTCTTTTTTCTTGAAGTCAGCTAAACCTAAACTTGGATGACTAATTTGAGATTCATGCACTCAATATTTGAAGATATAGTAAGAACAAAAATCTAGTTAAGACCAAGAGGATGAAATCTATTGTGAACACAAAAGTGTTCTTTAGTTTTAGTAAAATATATGATCTTTGGTATCTTCCTCTCTATTTTTATTTTTTGCATTTAGTATTTTGAAAAACCCATTAATCGAAACATAGTTAAGAGTGAGTAATAAATATATATATATATATATATATATATATATATATATATATATTGTAATTTTTTATTGAATATGTTTTTTTATGAGTTTTCAATATGGATGCATACTAAAAATCACATTAATAAGCATGTGCATCACATAAGTTGCACTAAAATAATAAAAAAACATAATTTTTTTCAATATGTAAAGAATAAAGTATAGAACAATCCTATATAAAAAAGTTTCAAATTTTTGCAAGTAGGTCAAAATTTATAAAGAAAAATGAACACGTGTGTGTATTTTAGAAATATAGAAACATTAGTAAAATAAATTAAAAATAAATATTTTTAAAATATTTCAAATATAAAAAATGTTATATGGTTATAAATCTTAGAAGGTGTGTGAAAAATTGGTGGTAATTTTATTAAAATAGTTACATAATGTGTAAAACTAATGGTGTGCAAGTTGAGAAATGAGAATGAAGGTAATTTTTTTTTAAATAGAGCCAAATAAACAATCCAAAATTAGAGGCTCATTATCCAAACCTATTCCAAAGAAAAATTGGTGGGGAATTTTTTTACTTAAACATATGTACTCGTGTTCTATGAAACACAAAACATTAACGCATGTTATCAAACATGAAATGTGCTTGTATTTTCAAATATCTCCCTCTCTTTATCTCTCTCCCTATCTATCTATCTATCCATCTATCTTTCATATCTCTCTCACTATGTATTTATGTCTCCATCCCTCTCTTCCTTAGTCTCTTTATCCTCCCACTCTTTGTCTCTCTCCATCCACTATTTATCTCCCTTCATTCTTGACTATCTCTCTCTCACCATTTTTATATTTTTCTCTCCCTCTCCTTTTTTATCTCTATCCCTCTCCTTTGTTATATTTATCTCTCTCCCTCTCTCTCTCCCTTTCCCTCTTCTTGTATCTTTTTTATATCTCACCAAAACTTTGTGTTTCTCTAACTCTCTTTCTCTATTGTTTCTCTTATAAATGATAAAAAGACTATATATTTATAGGTGTTTATCTAATTTCCAGAAAAATAGATTCCAATAGACAACAATTGTAATTTAAATTTGAATCATTAAAATGCTACGAAAAACATATTTTAAAATGGGTCTTGGCACTTAAAGGGGACCCATTCACCCATGGGTGAATGGTTCCTAACCTACATGGGTGAATGGTTCCTAACCTATAAGTCCATGACACACATATTATTCCATGGTTATTTAATTATTGATTTAATTTTTTTAATGTTTGTTATCCTTTTGAAAAATGGAAAAAATAAGACTTTGGAATGCATAACTTGGAAAATTAGACGCTTCATTAAGTCCAATAATTTAAGGGGCCTATTTTCACATAAAAATGCACCCTACTAAACAAGGATTTTAGTGTTCTAATAATATGATGGAAACAACCTCAAGGTATGGGACCTTGCATGAATGAGGTTGAGTCTCGAGAGAAGGATGAATTACTCTTCTAATATAAGTGAAAATGTGTCGGTCTTACCCAACAAATGAAAACCCTATCACTACTCTACTCTAATAGCTCACAAGAAAAAGAGGTAGAAGGATAACATGAAATGGAAAGAAGGTGATGCACCAAGATAGAATTTATTTCTTCTTTTCTTCAAATATCTCAATACAATAACAAACCAATACTAAGATACATAGTCAAATATGAAGGTAAAGAAGATTACTCAAACATGCAAGAAATAGTTGTGATGATGGCTAGATTTCATTGATATAAGGCATAAAGCCATATTTTACAATGGAAGAATGTATAATACAATGTCTACAAAATAACACTATGAGAGGAGCCCAAAAGAACCCTTAGAAAGAATAGAAGTGTTTCATTTATAGTGTAGGTATAACTTAGATGAATGCAACTCAAGCCCTAACATAGCTAGGGTTAGCAATCAAAGAGATGTGATCTAGAGGAAAGACATGTTCATGAAATTTGTGCCAACATGAGAGCCGTGAGAAGCAAAGACTTGCATGCCATACCTAAAAATGAATTTTTTCTAGAAATTTCATCCAAATTCCCCCCATAAAATTAGGGATATGAGTATGGATCCATCAAAAAGAACAAAATGGCAGTAATAAATGAGTATGGGTGCCACAAAATCCACTTTTAGAAGTCAAAGAATGTATTGAATGTTTTCCTTGAATCATTATAATCAAAATAGGTAGCTGAGGAATTTTAATTAAGCATTAATAAATGTCACCTTGAAAACACACCAAATCTATAGAAAGGTCAGGACATCAGGCCAAGAAATAAACCTTTGCATCATTAAATGGTTTGGGGTTCCATAAGAGCAACTTCATCAAGGATCAGGTGCCGAGCTTGCTTCATCCTTTATGCACATCTTGGCATCAAACCATTGAAGATCAGGGTTCAAGATTTCACCACACCGTATACTAGAAGAAAAAAAGAGAGAAGTTCAAAGGAGAAAATCATGAAGTTTGAGAGGATCACCCTTTTTAGGCTTTGGAGGTCAGGAAGGAGGCTTATTCCTTATGGCAGAGATGAAAAGGGTAAAAGGGAAGACCAAAATCCAAAGTCTAAAGGGAGTCATCGAGGATTAGAGAAAAGAGTTACCTCTTACTAAAGAAAGGTAAGAGGTAATGGAGAAGGTCAAAGCCCAAAGTCTAAAAAGTCAACAATGAGTTGAATTTTTAAACGAAGAAGTGAATGTGAGAAGATAGAAAGTGAAAGAAGGAAATGTTACAAGAGTTTTTCCCTTGGTTTTCTTGTATTGTGTAGTGCAGTGCTTGAATTTGTGACATGGCTTAACCAACTTCTGTAGATGTTGGATCTTGTGTAAGGGTATATGCAGGATCATCATGGAAAAAAAAGGCCCTTCAGTGGCAAAAAATTTAGAAAAATTAGAGTTAGGAAACTTAACGTAAAAAATTGAATAAGTTATCTATATTATTTCGAAAATATGTAAGAATAGAATCGATAGCAAATTGAATATAGTTTCTAAACTACTAAGTTTGTTTAATAAACAAAAAATTCTATTTGATGAAAATTTAAAATTTCAATGCAATGGTACTTAAATTTCAGGGAAAAAATAAGTAGGTTTCTTTCTGACCACCCTAACCACAATAAAATGATAATATTTTTGATATAAGTAGAAGACTCATGCCTAGATGTGCTGCATATTTGTTTGTAATTTTTTTCCAAGTAAATAATTAATTATGATTTTTTTATTACAACTTTTAAAAAAATATAAAAACTCGCATGTCTGACCACCTTAACTTGGTAAAAAATTCATGAAAATTAATTTTTCATTATTCAATCCTATAGTATGTGAAGCATAGAATGTGAAACATGTTATAGATTCAAAAAATATGATCCCGTTTGAAAGCTATATATGTTTTCTAATCAGCCTATCAAGCAGGACTTTAGTCATAATTTGAATAGAAAATGAATAATAATTACTTATTTAATTCAAAGTTAAGCATGATTTATATCAATGGAAAGTTGAGAATCTCCTTTAAAAACCCTTTTTGTTTCATCAATTTTGGGTAAGAAAATAGTTTCCAGCCACATACCCATCATATTGCCACTTTTTGGTCTATCATGATCTTGCACATACCCATAAATTTGGTGATTGTATTGAGCATTAACAGGTTGATCTTTTGGTTCAATGATAGCCACTTGTGCAAAAATTGGTATCAGAGTTGAGGTCACAAGTTCAAACCCCTCGCTTGCATAGGGGGGATTGTTGCAAGAGTTTCACCCTTTGTCTCCTTGTGTTGTGCAATACAATGCTTGGGTTCATGAAATGGCTTAACCACCTCTTGTGGATATTGGATCTTGTATAAATTTGGTAGTTGTATTGGGAATGAACATGCCGATATTTTGGTGCAATGACAACCACTTGTGCAACAAGAAAGTTGATTCCCAGATTCTTAAAAGACAAGACTTAGGAAAATACTAAAGGATTTTTATTGAGCTTCAGAGGTTGGGCGATAGGCTTATGCCTAATGAGGATAAATTGGTAAGACCTAAAAGGTAAGGTTGAAGGATGACACCCGAAGTACAATAGAAGAAAAGGGAAGAAGATGGAAGAGGTAGGAGGGAAATCCAACCCCTAAAGTCCAACTAATCAAGACATAATTTTTTTGAAAATCCTCTTCGAGACGTCAGTGATTAGGGGTAAGGCTTGAGGCTTACCCAAAAGAAGTGATAAAGGTTAAAGGGTAAGGCTAAAGGCTGAAACTAAAAACACTTGGCATAAAATAGAAGGAAAAAAAAAGAAAGAGTGAGAGCAATGGAGAAGACATGCAAGTAAAGAGGTAAGCAAAATCCCAGAAGCTCGAAACACCAAGACTTAGCCAAATTTTAGGATCCTTTAAGGAAAATTCATTCAAGATGGCCCATGTAGGGTCTCTTAGATCAATTATCAATGATGGGTCATCAAAGGGTGGCATGAAATGTCAACAAGACCCAAGCATAGTGTGAAATTGTAAAGGTATATAATTTACTACAGTACATTTAGCCCCCACTTTAGTAAGAGTATGAACTTATGCTTAGATTCACACTAAAGAAGAGAAATATATGACAAGAGGGGTCCAAGTGCACAAATTTTCATGAGATAAGATGAAAAAGATCTAGGAGGGTGATCAAGCCCCTAGGATCGAAGATCCTATGGAAAACCAACATAACCACAAAGGATACACATGCATGTAATATATGTGTAGAAAGACAAGATACACAAGCATACAATGTCAAATAAAATGCAAAAATGGAAAAAAAGGATGGACTATAAAGTTGTATTATGCCATATCCATAAAATACACTCACAAGGGATAGTATAGTTTGATATACACTAGGTGAGTTCCCCAAAGACAAAATGAGAAACACGCACTATGTCAAGAAGGTGTGTATCCATGTAAAAAGGTGGTAGATGAGAAAATTCATCACAAAATTTGTACCCATAAGTCAACCATACCAAAATTTATACTCTTTGACAACTTTGATAAGGTGCCACAAAATGATCAAGATGTTATGTGAATTCTACACTAATTTCAACTCCTATGAACAGTGAAGACAAAATGTCAAACTAAAAATGAAACTCACCTCTAAATAGGAGATATCGATAAAATAATTAGGCTCATAAATATAGAACGCATCTACAAATCAAATAGCCACTAAAGGTATAAACGAGTCATCACATATCTAAGTTACACAATAATATCTACTATCAAATTAGGATTGCAAATTCTTCAAAAACTTTAGGATTTGATGAGATGGCCAGATGACAACCAAGATATGGGTTTCCTAGCCCCATTAAGATAACTTTTTATTTACCTCAACCTTCCTATTTGTAGAAAACATGACAATTTCATCATATATATCATATTTGACATAGATTTTAGAGGCCCCAAAGGTATAGTTTTATGTCTAACTAGTCATGACATGTTGCTCATGTAAGACCAATACTTAAAGGCATGATGGGTATGTGAAGCTCTCTCATTTTTTAGCCTATTTAAATCTCTATTTGGTTCATGCTTTGTATATGGTGTGGTGAGAAATATTATTAGGATATTACCAAAGAGATTTGATTCTAGTATGTGACATGTGATGTTAGGATTTACTAGATAATTAAGAGCTTTGAGAGAAAATATGGTGTGAATACCTTAATGGGTGGTATTCAAAAATTTCACCTACACACTAATCATTAACAATAATTTAACTTGAGTTATTTTAAATGTGTAGTTTTGACATATTTAACCCTCTTTAAATTATGTTAAGTGAATTAATTAAATTTGAATGAAACTACATAGATGTTGAGTAGGAAAATTACCCATCCATTTTTGTACCCATGTAAATGGAAATTATTCGGTGTATAATTATGTGTACTTATGTGTAGTTTAGATTCCCCTATAGTTGTAACATGTTGGAACTATATTTAAGAGGACCATAATTTCATTAAACTATTTAATGGATAATAAATGCAAGATTAGTTTTAAGTTCATAGAAAATGGTTAGTTTTTTTTATTAATTTTGTAAGAAAGGCCTTGAAGCCATTCCATTAAGATACCCATTACAAAAGAGTTTAGAATTATAGTAGGTTTCATTTGAAGGATGGTTAAAATCCTTCTCGATGTCATTAATCTCCCCTTCATAATAAGCCTCAATAGTTTCACCTTTCATATTAGATAATTTATTTTTTATCACAACCACAAGAATTTTCCAATATAGCTAAACTTCTACCACCCAAAGGCTCATTTTCCCTCGTACTAGAAACTTATTTACCACCCAAAAAGATACTTTTCCTCCTTTCAAAAAAATTCTTCACCTAAAATTTTTGTAGCATAATCCTCCAAGGCCTTAGATTTTTCCTTCTGACCAATACTCTTATTTCCCTTGAGGCTCATATAACCCTAATTATTTCGAGTGGAGGGTTTCTTTTTCAGATTTATTTTTTAACTAAAGCTCTTCTAGGGTGATGAAAATATATGAGGACTTTATTTTGGAAATAATGTCAAGATTAGAAACTAATAAAATATCCTCATTCAACTTCTTCTCAATAAACACAATTTTATTTTTTTCTCTTCTCGACAGAGCTAGGGTTACAAAGGGGAGGGGTTCCAAGGTTTTCTATGGGGCTAGGGTTATTCACCCTTGAAACCCTAGTAGACATGTTCAAAATACTTTTATTTCCCTTAAGGGCCTTAATATAAACCTTAGGGTTGTTAGTGGAGGGAACATGCTTTAACATATTATTTGACACATAAGAATTTTAACCCAAGTGTTGTTAAGATGGTTGAGAAAAACTACATTGCTACAAGGTGAAAATCCTCCTTTGATGGAGAGGAGGATATTCCCCCTAAAAAAAAAAAATTCTAAAGAAGAAAACAAATAAAATGACACAATTATAATATTACCATTTCTAAGGTGATCAAGGGGAAAAAAGTGATAACCATCCATAATACAAAATATTTTTTCTAAGGTAAACTACTTCATTATATGAAAACTCACCTTATTTCATGGTGTGGGAAGGTTTTCTCTATTCTAGTTTTTTTGAAGACTTTTGATATTTTTCACTTTTCTCCAAGAAAGAATTGATAAATCTCTCATATCTCATTTTACTAATTCACTTCCTCTTAGCACCCTCACAACAAAGACCAACTGCCTCGAAAATAAGATCATCAATGACACTAAAGCTCACCCCTCTAATAATGATAGAGCCTTTCTTCCATGAACTAACAAATTGAGAATTCAAAGATTCATTGAGTCCACTAATAGCATGGAAAAAGGTGTAAATCCTCCTTTATCAAAAATTTCACATAATTCAACATTCTCTTAAAAGCAACATACTTGAAACAAGTTTGAATCTTAGCCACTAGCCCTCATATTAACTTTGAAACAATGGGGTATGTGTAGGATCATGATGGGCCAAAAAGTTGCAATATGATGGGTATGTGGCTGATGACTATTATTTTACCCAAAATTGATGAAACAAAAAGGGTTTTTAGAGGAGATTCTAACTTTCCAATGATATAAATTATTCTTTACTTTGAATTTAATAAGTAATTATTATTCATTTTCTATTCAAATTATGACTAAATTCCTGATTGATAGGCTAATTGAAAAATATATATAACTTTCAAATGGTATCACATTTTTGAATCCAAAACATGCATAAAATTGTATGCTTTCACATACTATAGGATTAAAAAGGAAAAATGAATTTCATGAAGTTTTGACCAAGTTAAGGTGGTCAGACATACAAGTTTTTATATTTTTTAAAAATTTGTAATAAAAACTTCATAATTAATTATTTAATTGGAAAAAAATTACAAAAAAATATGCATCACATTGGGGCTTGAGTCATCTACTTATATCTAAAATATAATAAAAAAGTATTATAATTTTATTGTGGCTAGGGCGGCCAGACAGACACCTACTTCTTATTTTTTCCCTGAAATTTAAGTACCACTACATTGAAATTTAAAATTTTCACTAAATAGATTTTTTATTTTTTTAAACATACCTAGTAGTTTAGAAACTAAATTCAATTTTCTATAGATTCTATTCTTACACATTTTTTAAATAATATATATAACTTATTCAAATTTTTACGTCAAGTTGCCTAACTATTTTTTTCCACTTAAGGGCCTATTTTTTCCATGATGATCCTGGACATACCCAATGATCCACACAAAAAAGAATAAATAAAATAATAGTATTAAAATTATTAATATCACAATACCATATGAATTATTGTCACCCCATAATAAATTCTTGCTTACCATTCTTTCACCTGAACACATAAGAGAAAATAGAAGTGCAATAATGATTTTTTATTTTTTGCAAGATACTTTCACAAATCTAATGTAAGATTTTTTATGCTTAGAAGTTTTGAATTTATCCCATATCTTATCCTTCATTCCCCTAATTGTGAAGCGAATTTTGTTACTTCCAAACTTAGTGATAAAACCATCCGTACAATTCTTTAAATCTTTATTTCTTCATAAGGGAAAAAAGCTATATCTTTGAATCATGTTTCCTTCAATAGTAGTATTAACCACCTTCTCATTGACCCATAAGATGATATAACCTTTACAAATTTTAATTTTTTCCACTTTTAACTTATCCCAACCATGAAACCAACCACCCTAATAATTATCTACCTTATTGTTAATTATCAAAATAAAATACTTAACCCCTAACTTCCTTTTGTTATCCATTAATAAAAAAAAAATCCTATGAATATATAGTTTCTTCTTAGCCATGGTTGTGAGCTCGCTATGATACTTCCAATACTTCCAATCCAAGAAATTAAGAAAATATTAAAAGAAACATCAACAACTTGATTACCTTCTCTATAATTATTTTGCACTTTGACTTGGATGAACTTTTGTAGAAGAGATCTATTGTCTTCAATATTTTTCATCCTCCATGGAGGGGTTTTGAATTCTGAATCAATTTTATAGTCAATTTAGAATCACCTTCAATTTCCACTTTCTCATATCCAATAATAATATTTCTTCTAATACTGCACCAAACTGCCTCAACTTGAACATCATTATATTTTGTCTCTTGCCTAGGTTTCTATCAGATCCCTCTATCAAAAAAACTCTATCATCTATTATTTAACACCAGTAGTACTTGTAAAAATAGTATTTCCTTTATAACATCCATCAAAGCTTAACTTAACTCATCTCTTTTGATGGAACAACCAATATCCTTGGGTAATGATGGAAAAAGTATGCCTTTACTTGCTTGATTTGGGAATAATTAATGACAAATTAGACTTAATATCACCTTGATTTAGTGTTGTAATGTGTTTTACACATTCACATTAGGTCTTGGGCCCATTTTAAGCTAAATAAACCTAACTTTTCCTTAATTTTTAATTGTAAACTATATTTATTTACACTTTCACATTAAATTTAGGAAGCTTGTAAACTAAATGGATCTAATCTAGTTTTGTAATGTGTTTTACACTTTCACATTTGGTTGATGACTATTTTAAGCTAAAAAGACACATTTTTTTCCTTAACTTGATGTTGTAAAGTATATTTATTTATGCTTTCACATTGAATTTTGGGCCCTCTTGCATTTATGACCTTAATATCATCACTAATAGGGCCCTAAGACCCTATATTATGCATCCAAAGGAATATTTCAATCAAAATCCCAACAATATCAACAAATAAACTTAATTTATCAACACCCCAACACTTTTGCCACCTAAAAAGGCCTTGTGGGTCCCATACGCTAGGTATGGTGTATGAGTCCCATTTGGCCTAGTTGAGGGTTTTGAGCAGGATAATCTAGGTTTTAAGTTCAAATTTCATGAATTTCAGCCTATGGGATATAATTAATGAGATATTAGATGGATTTCCTATATAAATGAGGTATCAAATCATTATTTCAATAAGAATTCATGATATCAAGTCAAACACTAAAAATTTAAGCATTTCAAGACTTCACAAGATCATCTAGAGAGTATTCAAGATCACTTCTAAGGCATTAAAGGGAAGAATTCTTCCTCAATTATTGCAGCAATTCAAGATCCATGATCATGTCATGGATATCAAGCACCAAGCATGTTATTGAGCTAGTGTTGTGATGTTGCATTCAAGATTCAAGGCCAAGCATTGTTCTACACTTATCCCAAGATCTAGATCTACATCCTTCATGGCCATTTCATGTTAAATTGTAGATTTAAAATACATGATTCCAGGTATCCTTTTTCATGTTTCATATCCTTGTTTCATTATCTCATCATTTGGTTTAATTACCTTAAAGGGGTTTGACCAAGGAAAACCCCCATTTAGTAACAAATCAACAAGTTTTTCTCTCTCTACATGTGTGAGTAGATCTTGGTGTCTTGGAGCTTGAAGATCCCTTGTAGATTAGGTTACAAGCTTGGAGAAATTTGTTGAAGTTTTCACCCCAATTGCAAGGTTGCTATCTTCACAAAGAGTCATCTATAGGTCCAAAATCAAGGTTTCAGATCCAAAAATTAGTTTGGAAGGAAAGGGTAGAGATTGGAGTACAAATCTAAACTTTGAATTCCTAAAAAATGAAACAAGACTAATACACCAGAATCGACATATGAGTTCCACTATAGGTATTTTTCTATATTTTTGCAGTTCAATATATCCTTTTTCCAAAAACTTGTTCCAGACCAAAAACCTTGATCTAGGATTGAAATTCCCAAATTGGCGTATGAGTCCTAGTAGGAAAAAATATTAGTTTTTTCAACATTTTAGAGCTTCATTAAGTCTTCTTTAGGTTTCCAGGTGCACATATTTCATCTTGTAGTTCTCTATTTTGATTTATATACATTTTTAGGTCATTTAGTGAAGTATTGCATCATATTAGGGTTAAGCATTAGATCTTGCATTTCATTTATTTTTCCAAGCCCTAGCTTGGTGGTGAGCCCCTCATTAATTCATAATCAAACCCTAGGACACCCTTCTAGCAAATCTCTTTCCTCTATTCCACTCTTGTGGTGATATATCTAGGGAATCCTTAAATTTGGAGTATAGAAAGTTTGTTGTCCTAGGTCCTAAACCCTAGCAACAGAAATTTTCTTACATTTTGGTGAACTTGCATTTAGAACATTTCATTTTCTGATTTGGAGTGCATCATCATCCTAGATCTCATTTTCATTAACTTTTCATTAGGTTTTGTAATAGTTAATTTGGATTTAGGTTTTCAAAATCTTGCATTAGTGAAAGTACATATAGGTTGCATTTTTGTATCTAAAATCACTGAAAATCATTTGAAATATGCATTTTCATTTAGTTCAAAAATCATCCAATCTCGAAAGCATAAAAAGCACTTAAAATTTCCTAAAAATTGTGAAAAAAACCCTAATTGGGACTCATATGCCCCTATGGGTGATTTAGTCCCAGTCTATATTTTAAAATGCCTTTCATAGTATTAAAAATAACATTTTTTTACTTCCTAAGCTTGTTGGTAACATATAGTATCAATCTGGAAAGTTTCAGTAACTTCTATTTTATACATCTAGGTCAAAAACATCAATTTAGGGTAGTCATTTTTTGAATCATTTCAATAGCAAAAAGCATCAGATCTAAAAATGTTCACATTTCTGAAAATTTGCATCATATGGATTAAAGTACTTTTCACTTTTGTATACAACGTCTACATTCATAAAACTTTTCATAAGTTTGATAAAAGTGCTTTCCATTTTTGGACATACATTATTTGTATTCTTAAAGTTTTGCATACATTCAAGGGTAAAAGTACTTTTTTACTTTGGATATACATTGTTTACATTCTTGAAACATTTCATAAAATGGTTAGAAGTGCTTTTCATTTTTTTTCAAATAATGTTAGTACCTTACTTTTCTAGGCATGTTAAGAAAATGTTCATAGCCCCTTCCTATGAGAGTGTTTTAGTGAAAGATAATACAACCTTGGACAATCCTAGTGATCGTATTCATTCTTGAACTCCTAATATCTCTTATATTTGTGAAGAAGATATTTTGGTGTTAGAAGAACCAATCAGTGATATTTTTTAGAGTCCTAGTTGTTTCTCTCCTCTTCTCTTACTAGACAAGAAATTGATTAACAACATGACACAACCATAGGTAATCATGATGATCACATAACACAACAAGGGACCATCGAAATTTACACTATTCTACATTCACCTCCCATCTTTCCCTCTTTTGATCATGTTGTAAATGATGAGGATATGTTTGTGTTAAATAATTAAATCTTTAAGGTCTATAACAACCCTCTTTATATTCCTTCCCCTACGTACCTTATTTTGGAAAATATTATGGGACAAAGGAGTGCAAATTTGTACATCTTGACAATCACATGTGTTCTTCTCCTAGTATTTCTCCTGGTTGTGAAGAATATACTTTGATGTTAGAATTTTAAATAATCGATGAAATTCATGAGAGTCTTTGTTTTCCCTCTTCCCCTAGGGAAAACATTATTCAACAAGAAAACACCATCATTGATAAGTAGTAAAAGCTAACCATTGATAACTCCCTTACTTGTGATGAAGTTATTTTAGAAGAACTGACCTTTAAATGTCATGAACATCTAGTTTGTAATTCTCCTAAAAACTCTCCTCCTAGGGAGGATATCATACTGCAAGAAAATGTGAACATTGACACATGTCTTTCAAACTCTAAAGCTTCCTTAGATGAATATGATGTAGTAACATTAGACTCGTCTTCACTAAGAGATAATGAAAATAAAGGCAAGTTTGTTGAGGTTATCACAATGCAAATTGGAATTCCTTTACTTTTGTGAGCCTTCTAAGTCACCTCCCATTAGTAAATCACATAAGAAAACAAGAGGTTTCTTGAAATCTATAATGCAATCCAATAGTAATAATGTTTTGCAGCAACTTACTTATAACTTAGTTGCTCAAACATGTAGAGAACCACAAACAAATCCCATTTCATTACCATCACCTCAACATATTTTTCCTAGTGCTCCTCATTCACCTTAATATAGTTGAAGGTCTTAAGAAGACTCTTTCTAATATATCCATATGGAAACTAATTCAACTATTGCCTACATATAGGTGCCTATTTCAAGAAATATTGCAAATAAAGCAAAAGGAGATCCAAGCTTCTATGAAATTGAATAATTTACTATCCTCCTTTCATCCTATGAAAGTTACACAGTCAAAAATAACATTCCCTAAACATGAATTACCATCACTTGAGATTCAAAACAAAAATGAAGCATTGATTATAAAGGTGATCATCAATGAAACCATAGTTAATCACACTCTCATAGACAATGGAGCGGGTCTTAATGTTTGTAGCATTGACTTCCTCAACAAAATTGGTGTGGACAAGAGGCTTATCCAACTTAATGATGTTCATATTTTTGGCTTTGATAATTTTAATAGGAAACCATAAGGAATGATCACATTACCTATTAAGGTCGGACCTGTAGTGTTTCCTACCCCTATCCATATCATGCTAGGACCTCTTTCATACAATCTTCTCCTAGGGAGACCATAGATTCATGCTATGAAATGAGTCCCATCTACTGTTCACTATGCAATGAAATTTGAATACAAGAACAAAATATATGTGATTGAAGCATATGAACGAAGTTATAAATCATATGATCATAACATTCCAACATCAAAAGTTGAACCTATACAATTTTATGTACATCCTAATCCACCTACAACAAAACTCTTTGGTGATAATTAGGGGTCATTAGATTTTATGCCTCATTTCAATAAAGAATCCACAATATCACTCTCAAAGTCCAAAGAGTCATGTACAAATGACTTCCTTTTTGATACAAGTTCTATTGATGATTGGGGCTTTACACCTTCCTTTAAAGGAGAATGAAAATTTCACAATCTAAACCAAAACAACCTTTACTTTCATTTTCTTAACTTGGTTCTACAACATTACCCCATGGTGGTGATGGGGGCTATACAACCCCCATCTCTCATGAGGAAATGATGCATAACTTTAAAGGATTTGTGTTATCGTGAAGAAGTCGGTCCTTCTTAGAAGCATAAACTCCCTTCATCTCAGTTGAAAGATTGTTATGGTATTGGATACAATGAACATATGAAGCAAACCGATATACCATACTCTTTCAAGAAATATTTAGGTTTACCATCTTTATCTCCCTTTTCATCTATGGCCTAATCATTTAGTGTGTGTATGATATCTTGTGAAAATAAAGGAACATTTTGTACTACTGATCAAGAAGGTATCTTTTCAAGACTCCTCCAAGATCATTCGATATCTCTCCCTCCAAGAAAATGAAATAAATTTTACTACAAGAGTTCATTTTGTGCATATCATAGAGTTCATGGTCATAATGCTTTAAGTAACAAAATTCAACATCTTAGGGATTGTGGTGCTCTTCCTTGTGTTGAAGCACCTAGTTCCTCTAATTGAAAGTTATTTTCATCATATTCAAATCATCCTTGTCCTACACTAAATGGGGGCAAGGGGTTAAGTAGCCTTGTCCTTGTATGTCACTTCTTGTTGTCTCTTTTGGCTAGTTGACTGCCTTATATGTATTTATAAGAGCAAGCTTCGGATGTGGATGACATGCCTTAAGTTGGCTTGCATTTGATTATACTGAATTCTATATTTTGGGGGAAACCCCTTCCCCTTTTCATGACGTAGTTTATTGCAAACATATGACTTGGCATAGGGCTTTCCATGTTAGCTCTTGTGTCTTCTTTGTTGTTAGTATTTATGATTTGCTACTTTAAAGTAATTGCTCACAACATGGTGTTTAGTAGTTTCTTTAAATTGGGGGCATACATTGGCATTATTATTTTGCATGTTTTATGGTGTATTCTTCTTGCTTCATGTGATGCATTTTTCACTCTGTGGTTGACATTGGGTGCAATTTCCTTCAAGATCATGATCTCTCTTAGCATATTATATTCCTCTTAGTGGGTTGATGTGACACATTGCATCCCCTACGTTGTGAATATTTTATTATTTTATTAGTCCATTCTTGGAGACATTAGGCACAATGTACCCTAAGTTAAAGACCTTACGTGAACTAATAAAGACTCCTTTCAATGTTCATTATTGTTGTATTTGAATTTTTAGTTATATGGCAACCTTGCACAATACACCTTGCATGCCTATGGATCTATCTTGTTTGTTCATGATCACCAAGCATACAAATTTTTTCTTGCCTCATGAAGCTCAAAGATCATTTTTGTGTGGCACCTTATCAAAGTTATCAGGAGGAATAACTTTGGTATGGTTTTTCAAGAAGCCCAACCGAGGCATTCCTTTCCCTAATCCAATTGTGTATGTGTATGAGCACATATCGATTGTGTGTGTATGTGTCTCAGCTTCTCAGATTACTCACATAATGAACAACCTAAAGTTTTGTTGCCTCATAGTAAGTATTTTTGGACAAAAAACCTATATTTTATCCTCATTGTGATGTACAAATGATTGAGACCTGATCCACCTATTTCTATTGTTTTCTTGTTTTTGTTTTTCATTTCTTTTATTAACATTGCATGTTTGCATATCTTGATGTTGCATATTATACACCTTGTTTGTGTCCTTTTGTGCTTATGACAGTTTGATAAACATTTTTGTTTTTCATTTCTTTTATTAACATTGCATGTTTGCATATCTTGATGTTGCATATTATACACCTTGTTCGTGTCCTTTTGTGCTTATACACCTTGTTCATGTCCTTTTGTCCTTTTCTTGTTTTTTTTTTTCATTTCTTAAATTATGAGTTAGCTAACTTTAATCACCTTCTAATCATCATTTATAAATTCTCTAGCTTTTAACTCCCCAAGAGTTAAATCAAACCCTAATTAACTAACCCACCTGCACATGAAAATTTAGTTTCTTTTAATTAACTAATTTCTCATTTATCCTCTCAAAAGAATATTCTAGGGAATATTCCTTCATTAACTCCCTTTATTTGAATTTCTTAACCAAACAATTTCCCTCCAAAACATCTCAACCACATTCATTTAATTCCTCTTACAAATGCATTAATCTCTTTTACACCTCTCTTGCATCTCAACCACATGCATTAACTATGCACATTCTCCAAAATGTGCTCCAACCTCACCCATTAGATTTGTGACAAGTGTCACAATCTTATTGAGTCTCCATTAGTCCCACATTACTCCCATCTTTGCACTCTTCAACCCTTCAACCTATAAATTATACAAGGCACTTCTACTTGAAAATTATCTACAATATTATGCATTTTCACTATAGGCACATTTCATCTTGCATTGTATCACATTTTGTTCATTATAATTGGAAGCTTATCAAGGGGGTGGGAAAGGGAATCTTTTTCAAATCAAAGGAGCACCACTCCCACTATGGGATAGGTTTTTCACATTCTTTTTACATGCTTTCAATTAGTTTAGTTGATCTTTTATGGTTTTGTTTGCATTATGAACCATGTTTAGGTATCTCATAGGGAGGCTTTTGTTTGCTTTGTTTAAAATGGATTAAATATGCTAATGTTTGTTCTTGAGAATATGCAAAAAAAAAAAAGCTTCTACAATACCAACAACTCTAGACTTCCAAAAAATCCAATGCTAGGGGTTGACATCAGCAGCATTCCAAGACTCTCTTCATACAAGGGGTTGACATCAATGAAAAACCCAAGAAAATCACAAGCAACTCAAGCTTCCAAACTTCCAACAATCTCCCCCTTTGTCATTGATGGAAACACATACTTTTGAGAAAACCATCCATAAAAAAAGAAACCAACAACAATATTGTAATAGGAAGTACAGCCCCCCACTGGGACAACTCTTTACTCTTCATCTCAAATTTCTTTTCCTGTAATACTTCAGATTCACTCCCCCCTATGGTCTTCAAACCATATTCACTTCTGCACTAACTCTTTCCTTATTTTTCATACACTCTCTCCCTTTTTGACATCAATAGAAAAGGGCCAAAGACGCATCCAAATCTCTTACACTCCCCCTTTGACAACATAGAAATGGATACAACTACACTCACTCCTCTGCACTCTCTTCCTACATACTCCCCCTTAGGAGTACACAATATGTTCCATATAACTACACCATTCAACAACCACTACTACCTACTCCCCTTGAGAGGTAGCCTTCAACATTAGTCTGAGACCAATAGATATATGTTGAAATGCTTCATAGATAGAAGTACAAACTTATGCATCTAGTTGAAAGGAGGGGAAATAACCCATAAATTCTCTCAAAGATACTCAAAAGTATCTTTTGCAAGAGCCTTTTGTGAAAATATCAAAAACATGATCCTTAGTAGGCACATACTCTAACTTCACCTTATTCTTGTTGCATAGATGGTTATCGTTGCACCAAAATATTAACCTGTTAATGCCTAATACAACTGTCATAGGTAATGAATGCATAAGAGGTGGTTAAGCCATGTCATGATCCTAAGCATTGTGCTACACAACACAAGGAGACCAAGGGCATAGACCTTGAAAAAATCTCCCCTAGCACTTGAGCAAGGGGTTTGAACTCATGACCTAGGCTTTGATACCAATTGTTGCATAGACATTTTTTGTTGCACCAAAAGATCAACTTGTTAATGTCTAATACAACCACCAAAGCTAATGAATGTACAAGAGGAAGTTAAGCCATGTTACAAACCCAAGCGTTGTGTTACACAACACAAGGAGACCAAGGGTGCACACCTTGCAATAATTCTATGCAACTTACTCTCTCAAGAAGTGATATAAGATTGAGATATGTCTTGTTCTTGAATGCATTACCAAATTCTTTGAATTATTGATTGCACTTGTATTGTCATACATGATAGGAATAGGCTCATCATATATGAAACTTTGATATCTTTCAATGTTTTCTTCATCCATAACACCTGTGTGTAGCATAATGTTGCAGCAATTTATATTTTGCTTCTATAGTAGATAATGACACTAAAAATTGCTTCTTACTTATCCATGAAACCAACCTACTTCCAAGAAAGAAAGAACCACCACTTGTACTTTTCCTATCATTTATGTATGTAACCTAATATACTTTTGTATATGCACTCAAGGAGAAGTCAATATATTTAGGATGCCACAAATCATAATTTGAAGTGCCCTTCATATATTTGAATTTCCTCTTCACTACTACAACATGAGATTCTTTAGGATCTTCTTGAAATCTATCCACAAGACAAACTAAATGCATGATATACAGTCTAGTAGTAGTAAGATATAATAGTCCACCAATTTGATCTATAATTGCTTGGATTTGTCTTTAGAGATTCATCATTCTTTCTTAACTTACAACTAGTAACCATAGGAGTACATACCTATTTAGAGTTATCCATTCCAAACTTCTTCAACAATTCCTTAATATACTTAGACTATGATATGAATATACGTTTCTTTGATTGATTGATCTACAAATCAAGGAAGAAATTCATCTCCCCACACATTGACATCTCAAATTCTTTTTGCATTTCCTCTATAAATATTTTCACATTTCCTCATTTCCTCAAAATATTATGTCATCAACATATACTAATATAATCAAGGTTTGTTCTCCTTCAACTTTGAAATATAGATTTCTATCTGTAGTAGCTTTTTTGAATCATTCCTACAACAAGTACTTATCTAACTTGGCATGCCAAGATCTGGGATCTTGCTTCAGTCCATACAATTATTTCTTCAATAAGCAAAGGGTGATCCCACAATAGTGGTTTACAATTTTTGGCCAAACTGAACACTAAAATAATGTTTTTTAACTAAATCTTCACTTTCGGGCACCTATAGCGGCTCAACCGTGAGGAATTTGAAGATGATGCAAACTAGAATTTTGTGAAATTTTATCTGTAGATTCTAATTTTTATTTTTTTTCAATTTTTTTGGAATCAGATTGCATTTCTTTTTCCATCTCCCTCGAAAACAAGTTTTTTTCAGAAAACAACATTTTTAAAAAGTGACTCTCACCGTATAATGCATAACTTTTTTTCCATGAAGAATAAAATTCTAATTCTTTCAAATTTGGATTTGTATCTCCGATATCTAGTTCTTCCACTTGGTTAGATAGTTTTTTATTTAATATGTTTTCTCTAATCAAGTTTCAAAGTCAAATCAATTACAATTCAAACATAGTGCGACTGTATACTTGGTGTAACCTATTTTGTATGTATTGAAATTTAATTTTTTTTGTTGGATCAAGGACTTCAATATTTGGTGCACTCATATTTTTTAAAAATAAAATTGATAATGTTCTATTTTTCCAAATGTGTAGAACAAAGAGCTTGATTTTCGGTGAAAAAACTATGTTTAATAAAACTAAAAGAGAAAATACATAATAAAACCAAAACATATTAAAATTATATTAATTGGATAGCTTGCTCTGAGGACTACCTGATTCTAGTTGGGTATGTAAAGTATCCACCATTTTCATCTTCAAACCGAGCTCTGAAGTGCAAAAATTTTGATTTTTTTGGTGAACAAGGTCAAAATTTAGGAAAAGGGGTGGTTTGAGTGAACCCCCTTCCAGGTTGATCCCACAATAGTGGTTTACAATTTTTGGCCAAACTAGACACTAAAATAGTTTTTTTAACTAAATCTTCACTTTCGGGAACCTATAGCGGCTAAACCGTGAGGAATTTGAAAATGATGCAAACTAGAGTTTTGTGAAATTTTGATTGTAGATTCTAAATATATATTTTTCAAAAAAATTGGAATAAGATTGGACTTATTTTTCCATCTCCCTCAATTTTTATTTTTATTTTCTTCAGAAAACAACATTTTTAAAAAGTGACACTCACCATATAACGCATAACTTTTTTCCATGAAGGATACAATTCTAATTCTTTCAAATTTAGATTTGTAACTTTGATATCTGGTGCTTCCACTTGGTTAGATAGTTTTTTATTTAATATTTTTTCTTTAATCAAGTTTCAAAGTCAAACCAATTACAATTCAGACATAGCACAACCATATAACGCGTAACTTTTTTTGTATGTATTGAAATTCAATTTTATTTTTTTGTTGGATCAAGGACTTCAATATCTGGTGCACTCATATTTTTTAAATTTTTTTCTAATAATCTACTATTTTTCCATGTGTAGAATAGAGCTCGCTTTATTTTTAGTGAAAAACCTACATTCACAAGAAATAAAAAATAAATATAATAATCAAATTTAATTTAATTAAAATTATACTTTTTTGGAATCTTATAATAAGGACTATATACTTACAAAAAAAAAATTAATTGAATTCATTTGATCCCCCAAAAGGTAAATCAAAAGTGATTTTTTATCATCATTTTGATAGGTGTAAAGGAGACTTCGTTATAGGTATGGTTTAAAACTAGCGGGGTTCTATCCAAGGGGGATTGGTCTAAGGTTGTTTTGATCAAACCCTCTTCAATTGGAATCCTGTAAATGGAACTTTTAAATGCTTAAATCATTATATTTTATAAAAATATGTGATTTCAAAAAAAATCAAGATCTCCTAGAAAGTGTAAACCACTATTGTGGTAGTACCCTCCATAAAGGGGTTGGGTATGTGCAGAATCATCATGGAAAAAAAAGGCCTTAAGTGGCAAAAATTTTAGAAAAATCAAAGTCAGACAACTTGAAAAAATTTGAATAAGTTATCTATATTATTTCAAAAATATGTAAGAATAGAATTTTTAGCAAATTGAATGTAGTTTCTAAACTACTAGGTTTATTTTCAAAAAATAAAAATCTATTTGGTGAAAATTTGAAATTTCAATGCAATGAGTACTTCAATTTTAGGGAAAAAAGAAGTAGGTGTCATGCGGACCACCTTAACCATAATAAAATGATAATATTTTTAGAAGATTTTATACATAAGTAGAGGACTCATGTCTAGATGTGATGCATATTTTTTGTAAGTTTTTTCCAAGTAAATAATTAATTATGAATTTTTTATTACAACTTTTAAAAATATAAAACTCGTGATGTCCACCATCTTAATGTGGTCAAAACTTCATGAAATTCATTTTATTTTTAATCCTATAGTATGTGAATCATAGAATGTGATGCATGTTTTGATTCCAAAAATGTGATACCGCTTTGAAAGCTATAGATGTTTTTCAATTAGCCTATCAATCAAGACTTTAGTCATAATTCAAATAGAAATGAATAATAATTATTTATTAAATTCAAAGTAAAACATAATTTATATTGGGGGAAACCTAAAAAACTCCTTTAAAAACCCTTTTCATTTCATTAATTTTGGGTAAATAAAAAGTCGTCAGCCACATACCCTACAAATACCCATCATATTGCCACTTTTTGGCCCATCATGATCCTGCACATACTCGGTTTCCATTTTTTTTTTTGGTCGATTGGTCCATACATGCATTAAATGGGTTTTCTCAAACCCTCTTTTGGTTCGTTCAAATAAACTAGTTCATTTGAGCCCCCAAAATGAAATTTTTTGGCATGGGGTCATTTTTTACAAGTTTTCCTTCCTCATTCGAATTTTAAACCACTTTTGTGGGTTTAAACCCCATACCATATTAGCATATTTTAACAACTAAAAACCTTTTGGTTGTTCAACGCATACCTCTTCTTCTGATTCACTACTCAAGAATGCAAAATTCACATCCATCTGATATACTTTGAAATCTTTATGTACTATAAAAGCTAAAAACATCTTGATAGCTTCCATTCTTGCAACCAAAGCAAATATTTAGAATTCAAATTCTATACCTTCAACTTGTGAGTAACCCTTACACACAATTATAGCCTTGTTCCTAACAACTTTTCCATCTTCATTTAGCTTGTTCTAGAATACCCACTTAGTACCAATCATGCATTCTTATTTACCAGTATTGGGACCAATTCCCAAGTTAGAATCTTCTCTATCTATTCTAACTCTTCTTTCATTGCTTTGATCCAATTATCATCTTTCCATGCTTCAATCACTGTTTTTGGTTCCACCTCATAAAGTAAAAAAAAATCACTTGTTCTTTCATCATAACAACTTTTCTCATTATTAGCACACATTTTTCTATTATCTCCAATTATCTAATCTTGTAAGTGATTCTTCTATGCATACTTAGGAGTCTTAGGATTCTTTTCTGAAGCTTCTTCCTCTTCAACTATCAACTCTTTTCCTTTGTCTTCAGCCTTTTCTTCTTCACTATAAAGGCATTCATTAGATTCAAATACTAAACTTTGATGTGGTTCCTCATCCACTTTGACACTTGCAATCTCAACAATATTCTTTAATATCTTGTTGTAACACTGGTAGGCCTTGCTTCTTGTATTAGGTCATGCATCAAACTTTCACAAGTTTTCCTCATCTCTTCTAATATAACATTTTCTTCCAAAGGCTTTGATATATTTCATAGTAGAGGGTCTATCATACCCTAACTCATAGGGGTTTTTTGATCTGTTTTTTCTTTCTTGACCTATGTTAAGAATCTAGACTATAGTATGAATTGTTTCTCTCCAATACACATTTGGAAGATTAGCTTCATTCATCACTGTCCTAGCTACTTCTTGAACTATTTTTTTTCCTTTCAACAACTCCATTCCATTGAGGCATTCTAGGGGCTAACAATTGCCTCTTTATTCAATGATCTTCACAAAAACTATTAAACTCATTTGAAGTAAACTCACCACCTCTATTAAACCTCAAATATTTGATTTTTAGATTCATTCATTCTCAACCATAGCCTTAAATTCTTTAAACTTGTCTAGAACTTCTAATTTTTCTTCAAGAAATGTAACCCAAGCCATTCTATAATAATTATCAATTAATAACATGAAATACCTATCACCACATTCAAGCTTCTAATTCTAGTAGGTCCACACATATCTGTATGCACTAAATCCTACTAACCTATAGTAGAATATTCTTTTGTCTTGAATCTTTTCTTTGTTTTCTTTCCAACTTGACATTATTTGCAAAATGCATTAATATGCTTTGTAATATTTGGAAAATATCTCACAACATTAGTAGAGATTATGCTTACTAGGCTATCAAAATTAATGTGACCCATTCTTCTATTTCATATCCAACTTTCATTCATTTGAGGGATAAAGCACTTTGCATCATTACCTTTGAGTTGATAGGAATTACCGAATGTCCTTGTTCCAATAGCAACCATAATACCGAAGCTTCATTTTCTGATTTCACAACCACCATTCTGAAATACAAATTATATCATTTTCTACACATTTATCCTACACTTAAAAGATTAATTCAAAGACCCTTGACATAAAGAACATCATTTGTATTATGCTTTCCATCAAAACTAGTTGAACCTTTTCCATAGATCTTAGTAGATGTATCATCACCAAAATTAACAAGACCACCATCATACTTTTCAAGCTTAACAATATTTCTCTTATTACTTGTCATATGACTTGAGCATCCACTATGTATGATCAAGTAATTCTTCTCCTCTCTAGCATCAAAATTAGTCAACATGGTTCCTTCAAATTTTATGACCTATTTCTAAAGCACTTTCCTTCACACATCTTTCAAGATTAGTGGAATTAGTTCCAATATTTAAATCCATGAACAATCATTCATCACTTCCAGCATATGGATAATTGAATTCCTCATCATTTGAAACATCACTATCCTTTTCAACATAATAACTCTTCTTGACAAATTTACCCTTATGATCTTTTTTTTGTCATCTGTAACTTTGATTGGACATTTAGATGCATAATGATCTATCTTTCCACAATTTGAAATATTTGAAAGGTATCTTACCTCTTTATTTTCTAGTACCCTTTTTTCAATACCCTCACAAAGTTTTCTTCCATGTGATAAAGATCATGTCTAGATCTGATCCATCATCATTTTCCACTTTATAGACTTTAAAAGCAATTTCTTTGTTTGGATTATCTTTACCAAACTCTCTCATTTCAAAAGAATTCAAAGCACCAAACATCTGATATCTAGAATAATTATCCAAATTCTGAGCTTCCTCAATAGTAGAAAATTTATGACTATAAGCTTTAGGAA
The DNA here is from genome assembly GCA_007258455.2 of Sequoia sempervirens. Classification (NCBI taxonomy): domain Eukaryota; kingdom Viridiplantae; phylum Streptophyta; class Pinopsida; order Cupressales; family Cupressaceae; genus Sequoia; species Sequoia sempervirens. The sequence goes on from VDFB02271358.1 coordinate 793,588,720, forward strand.
GAGTTCTTAATACATTTTTCACATATTCACTTTCATTTGGATTTCCACCAAGACCATTGATGGCATTGACAACTTAATCAACTCAAAGAATGTGGGGTATGTGCAGGATCATCATGGAAAAAATAGGCACTTAATGGCAAAAAATTTAGAAAAATTAGAGTTAGGCAACTTGACGTAAAAATTTGAATAATTTATCTATATTATTTCAAAAATGTGTAAGAATAGAATCTATAGAAAATTGAATTTAGTTTCTAAAATGCTAGTATTTTTTTCAAAAAAAAAACTATTTGGTAAAAATTTGAAATTTCAATGCAGTAGTACTTAAATTTTAGGGGAAAATAAGTAATTTTGTCTAACCACCCTAACCACAATAAAATGATATTATTTTTATAATATTTTAGATATAAGTAGAGGACTCATGTCCCAATGTGATGGTTTTTGTAATTTTTTCCAAGTAAATAATTAATTATGATTTTTTTATTACAGCTTTTAAAAATATAAAAAACTCATATGTCTAACCACCTTAACTTATTCAAAACTTCATGACATTCAATTTTTATTTTTTTAATCCTATAATATGCAAAGCATAGAATGTGATGTATGTTTTGGATTCAAAAAATGTGATATCGTTTGAAAGATATAGATGTTTTTCAATCAACCTATAAATCAAGACTTTAATCATAATTCAAATATAAAATAATTAATTATTACTTATTAAATTAAAAGTAAAGCATAATTTATATTGGTGGAAAGCTGAGAATATCCTTTAAAAATCTTTTTTGTTTCATCAATTTTGGGTAAGAAAAAATTCGTCAGCCACATACCCATCATATTGCCACTTTTTGGCCCATCATGATCCTACACATGCCTTGTGTGCAATAATGTCTTCATCTTTAGAAATCCTTAGGGTTTCAAATTTTTCTTTGTAGATCTACATATTTTCTTGTTTGACCTTATCATCTCCTTCATAGATTCCTTCCTAATTTGTCCAGACATCTTTAGTAGACTTGTTGCTTATAACCTTCACATGTTTTGAATCTATAAGACCACTTAGGATTGTATTCCTTGCTTTTCCATTATTCTCATATGCCTTGATCTCATCATCAGTTGATTTTCCATTTGTAGGCATAGTATAACCTCTTTCAACAAACTACCAAACGTCAAATCTAAGGGAGAATATGAAAGATTTCATCCTAGCTTTCTAGTGGGTAAAATTTGTTCCATTGAACAAGGGAGCTTTGAAACCTTTCTTGTGCACCATTAGGATCTACCTCAAGTAGTTAAGCTTCTTACTGGGAACCACAACAAGCTTTGATACCAATTGTTAGATGCACAAGACAACTAAGAGGGGGGCGAATTAGTTGTATACTTTTAAAACATCATGTAAACCCTCATTAACATTCAGATCTATATTAGTTCTTAAACCCTTATCCACCATTAAACATTTAATATGAATTAAGAAAATGTAAACATGTAAAGAGGTAATGAAAACACATCAAACACATAAGAACACTAGATTTACGTGTAAAAACCAAGAAATGAAAATCCACAATGAGGATTAGCTAACTAATATATGAATTGCAACATCTAATGCATTAAGGCTCACTTCCTAGAAAGATACAAAAAGGCTCACTATCGGTGGCTCACTACCAAAGGACTCACCTTCCAAAATAAAGAAGAAAGAATAAGGGGTGGTTCACTACCTACTTGAACTACTAACAATGCATCTCTCATATGGTGAAGGTACAACTCCACTAAAGCAAAAAATAACACATCAAACAAACTGAAATGTCTACAAACATCTTCTACTCACTGCATTAGGAAGTCATAAGCATTAAGGCTCACACTCGTATCAACACACTTGATCACTTTCACATATTTCACAATGCACTCTTTGCATTTCATCCATACAATATTTCTCCTTGTATTTATACCCTCTGAAACCTAAAAAAATCTCAATTAGGTTGGCCTTAAGGAAATGTATACACCTCAACTATGTAACACCAAATAGGTTGGCACTAAATACTTCCAAAATATAAACAAGTGAATCCAAACCATGCCACAACTTAATTGGGACCCAAATCTACACAAACATGCATCTCAACACTTCCTCAATTAGCAATTATCCTTCACAATTAGCGCTAGCATGCTAGGTCTGCCAAACCCATAGTAACACTAACAAGCAACTCCAAACATGCCTTTCAAGATCTGGAAATATATCATGAACCACAAAGAAACACTCCACATTATCCATAAAAAACATCTCAAAATATTCCAACATCATCATAATATTTTGCACAACTACTACAACCACCTGAAACATAGAACACCTTCACTCTATGCAACCAAAAACACTGGCACAAACATCCAACATGCTAGACAACTTTGTGGAGCTGTAAGGCCCCAAATCGTATAGGCCTAGTACAAACCTAATTTGTTATATGCTTTTCTTAAGTTGGTGATTAGATATATTGTGAATGATAAATAAGGTGATCATTTGGTAATATTTTGGAATTTCATTTTAACATTATGATTTACCTTCACTATCATGAAGGTGGAATACACTCGTATACTATGGAAGACAAATTGAAATTTAAATGGATTATTATATGATTAAAGTTTAGAATATTCAAATAACAGATTTATGTGATATACGATTGTTACTTATGATTGTGTTGGTATTGTGCAGAAAGGTAATGGTGTTAGCATGGGAAGGGTGAACCATCGAGAGAAAATTAAAAGACTCTTCTTGAAGGTTGAGTTTGGTGAAGAGTGATTGAAGATGTCGAGCTGACAAGATTACATGCCTACTAGAATTGACTTCCTATGACATCAAGTAGCCCATGGTGAGCATTATCATTAGGAATCAAATATGCAAATAGGAGGATAGATAAATGTTGGAATCAAATTAAATACATCTTTGAGAAGTTCTAAGTGTTGCCCTATTTGACTTAGAAGGGTTTGAGGTTTTATTATGGGTTGGGTGATTGAGTAGAATCTAATTGTAGGACATGTGATGTGAGTTTGGTTGGGGCTGGAACCCTTGGTTAGGATTAAAATTCGTATGGATTCTTGTGTAGGTTTTGAAAAGGGATTATTGAGTCAATTTCCTTGGTTTTTGAACAGTAATAGACCCCTAGGACCTATACCTATGGGTTTGGAACCTTTTTGACATGTGAACTTGTCCTTGGAATGTGGAAAGACCCCTCAAAAGTCCACATTCATGAATGTGACGAATTCAAAAAAAAAGTGTTGGGGCTTGGGAAGAGTGACTTGTCACTCTCAACCTCCCACTCCCCAAAAATTCTTGGAATTGGCACAAGACTCACACATGTGTGAGCACTTGTGGGAAAGAGTGTAGGTTTGGAGGATTCCTATAAACCTCAAGAAGATGGAAGATTTGGGCATTGCCCACTTCTCCTCTTGGAGAACTTGAGTGGAGATGGTGGAAGGAATGAGAAGAGGAGAGGAACCCACTTCTTTGGAAAGAGAGAGATCAAGATGTTTTGGCTTGAAGAGGAAAGATGGTTGCAAGAGTTCAATCCCTTTAGAAAAGAGATAAGTTCCTCCTATTTATATTTACCCTTATTGATTAGTTGTAAGAAAGCAAAATAATGTATGAGCTTAGGGTTTGAAATAGAAGGTAGAGAACTTAGATGTATGTATTGGTGTTATGTTAGTTGAATCCCTTGTAAAAATCGGAAAAGACTCCATTTATTTTCATGGAGCTAAAATGATTTCTTGCTCGGGGGTATGGCTAGAGCCCACGAGGCTCCATGACACCATTATGGTAGGGTGGAGAGCAAGCCTTACTCAATATGTGTCATTCAAGGTGTTTATTAAAACTAGTTGTAATATGGAAAGTTATTGTTTTGTTGTAACATGAAGAAAATGGGAAAAGAGCAAGACCTTGTTCATGAGTTTGTAAGTCATTTGCTTCCTCAAATATTGTGGTAATATTGTAAGTCTAAAAATATGGGATTCATATTTTTCAATAAAGAAAAAAAAAAGCTAGTCTTATTCTTGTATGTGTTATTCATTGTATTTCTAAGTGTTGATGCGTTATTAGAAGTTAGTATTTTGTGGTGAAATGAAGGAAATAATGGGATATAATGTATCTACTATCTTTCTTGCATAAGGAAATGATATTTCAGATTTGAATCACTAGTCTTTGTTTCATTGTGAGAATAAGGCAAATATACTAATCTATCAAATGGTTGTAAGTTATAATGTTAGGAATGAAATGTGCTCATTGTTGAAGGTAATCCGGTGTACAGATTTGTCTAAAAATGTCATATTGAAGCTGCTAAATATCATTATAAGAAGTTCATCTTAATGTCAAACTATATATAATTAGCTTATTTTAGATGGAGAATGCAACAACTTGAAATTTAGCATAGTTTAGGTTCAAGAGTATTAAGTATCTCTAGTACGCTTCTGACTGTTTGATCATGTGAATAAACGAAAAGAGACAATGATATAAATCCAGTTTGCAATAATTGGGAGCCTCATATTTTTGTTAAGAAAATGCCTTACTTTCCGTTGAGGAAAGAAGAGAATAAAATTTCCTGTAAATGGCCTAGATGCCTGCCGTAACAAAACCGTTATGTTTAGGATCTTTACTGGAAATGCCTTATACATTTGTATATCTGCACAAGAGTTCATTTAAGAGTTGAAAGTATAGAGCAATAACAATCTTAATAAAATAGCTACCCAATAGGATGTAGATTTGTTCACCTATTTTCGACTACAATGCAGAGCCATTGTCCTAATGTTTCAGTGGCTGAAATAAAATTAAAATAAAATAAAATGAAGCTGTGTGAAAATCAATTCAAAGCTTCCATTCTTTGAAGGGGATTGCTATTAGCTATAGAAACTATCAAAAAAAAAAATTGCAGCCGTCCTCAAGTGTCTAAAAATCGTCAGTGAAGATTGTAATTTGGAGATTGCTAGGAGTTTCAGACCAGCACCATTAATAGAGGACTCTTCGTTCAGTTATGATTGAACCAAACTCTTGTTCCACCCAACCTTTCTGTACAGCTTTAAAAAGAATTCAATGTTAGATTTGAAACGAGGTCGCAGAGATTGATCTGTCCTCGCAAGTAATTTAATTGAAAGTTGTTGATTAGGTCGTGATCTAGAGAGGGAGGGGGAAATAGGCAAGTCGAGGGTAGCATGTGATACCCATTATCTTCAAAAGAAGAAAGGATCATCAATCATCTACCAACTCGCTGACAGAGTGTACTATTGCTACTGGTGATGTCGACTTTCAAGAGATATTGTAATCCGCGCTCAAACCCACCAAACATCATTAGTATAGAAGGAAGTTGAGAAACAATGTATTGTGAACGGTAGAAAATATGTTGGGATATTTTATAAACAAGAAACCATGGTAAATAAATTGGAATAGTCGACCCCTCCTCGAGAAACCAAATGCTCCGTTGCGTGTAGAATGTGCTCTCCCGTATCAACCTTCAGCAAATAAATGCATTGTTCAAAACGGATATAAATTTTCACCGACCCATATTCGATGCCCACTACCGTTGAAAATTTGCACACGGTTTTGTTTTAAAAATAAAATAAAATACGGCGCATATTCATATTAATGTGGCCCTACGTGGGAGATATACCATATGGTAAAGTTTATTTAAGATAATTTTAGCAAAGAAAAAGACAAAATAAAATATCCTTAAATAAAGGAATGCATGTCTTTTTAAGTAAAAAAAATTAAAGAACTTTCAAGTAAGTGTAAAAGTAAAGGAGGGTTACGTGGACTAAAGGTATTAAGAGGAGAGAGTGAGAATATTAATTTAAAATTTAAAAGAAATAAAAAATAATAATAATAATTAGTAGTAATAGCACTCTTTTCTTAAAAGGTGGAAATCATTTATTATTATTCTATCAATTTCCTTTTTAGTAGATAGATTAAGTAAATATAAAAAAATTAAAAGTAAGATAATGTAAATGAGGCCTGCAAAGCCTTTATTAGGCTGCTGCCATTTTGGGAGCCAATTAGGGGAGAGGGCCTAATAGTCGTGCGGGGTCCAATAGTCGTGCACCCAATCGTACATATAATACCCAATAGTCATTTATATAATGTCCAATAGTTGTGATTTGACTACCCATAATTAAACAAAATGTATGCTTTTGATCTAAAAAGCATCCAATCATGTGATACCACATCAGCGCTCAACTACTCATGATGTAATGCACGAGAATTGGTCTCACTATTTTTTGGGGCCTTTTTTGACACCTTGGCAAAAACGCATGCTGATGTGGCATCATATTTGATGATGTGGCCCTGAAACCTTAGTTATAAGCAGAGAACTTGCCAAGTAAGCCGCTGTAAAAAATTGGGAGTGATTTGAAATTTCGACGTAGGATAATTAGAAGCGCGAAGTTAGGGTGCACGACTACTGGGCCCTCTCCCCAGCTTATATCTGAAACGGAAGGAAAAAAAAAAAACTAACTAAATACAGGCAGTGCGTTGTGTATAATAAAGTAACATAAAGAAAATGGAGACCCATATGCATATCACATCATGAGTTGTGTCCCTATTAAAATTGGATGCATCAGTTTATGGAGATAATTGCATAGGGTTTCGGTTCAACTGCCACATTAAATATTTCATTCGGGTCGTGCGATGGAGAATTAATGTGAAGGATGGAAGGTTTGACATTTAAGTTCTTATTCGTGCCCTTCACGTTTTGTATTTATTCCTCTCAAAAATTCATTGCGTTAGGATCCGTCAAGATCTGCTGTCAGATATAATAATAAATACTTATGTTAATATTAACATTTATTCTAACAGTGATCTTAATAATAGTATTAATAATAAACAAATGTTTCCTTGAATATCTATGCGGTTATATTGAATGGTAAGAAATTAAAAATGGGCATTGAATAAAATGGGAGTTATAAGTACTGGGATAAAATTATTAATACCAACATTGATCTGAATTATCTCGAATACTAATGTTATTAAATAAGGTTGGTAAGTTGAACCTAAATTTGGGGAAAGTTAAACTTTAGTTCTAAGTATAGAATAATATCAGCAAGATAAATACTTTGTCAATGTTATTAGCAAAGTAAATAATGAGAATATAAGTATATTTTTATTCATATATATAGTTATATATAATTAAATTACTTTACCCATTGAAGGATGCTAAAGCATCCAAGATTTTAATAATGGAGTTTTCTTATTGTAATTGTTATTGTCAAGGTATATTGAAAACAAATATTGAAATTATCATGGTAGCATAGCCATCAATACCAAGAAAAATGGTTATAGCATAAATAATAATTATAATAATACCAAACTAATGGTGCAATAAAAGAGAAATGTTAGTATTAATATCATTATTAATATCAATATATTTTTTATAATATTAATAAGTAGTGGCAAATATATATAAATATATAGGTTTAATAATATTTGTATAATGATAATATTAGTTTTATCATTGTATTGACAATAAAATATCAAGACAATGTTATTTCAATAAAAAGACTAAGGAGTGAGATTTCTTTTAACGGGGGTTAGTAAATAATATTATATTACATATTTTCTTATCAAGTATGAACTAGGGAACAATATTAAATGCTTCTTAAGGGTAAGAGATATTATCATTACCATAACAAAACTTAAAAATTAAGTACAACTCTCACAACATGGTAATAGTATTAACTTTAGGATGGTAATTAATCCCATGGATATTAATGTTTTAGTAAATGGGGCTTTGCGTAAATCTAGTACCACCTATGTTTGGAGCCAACTTGGTTTTTTTGTCTTAGGGTGTGTAACAAATCCTATGCATCGACCTCATTAACCTTGTACTTTTCTCTTGGGTGAAGTGTCCCTAGTGATGTCATTTATATATGAACATCTAATATGTATAGCACCAATTACCATGTACGTGCATGGTTGAAAATTGTTAGAGGCTTTATAACTCTGGTTTTAAAATAAATAAATAAATAAATAAAATAAAAAATTGTTAGGTATTTCTAGTGTAATTTTTGGGGCATGACAGGAGCACCACTGCACCTGAAATTTCAAGGAAAGACAGATACAAAAATTATAAGCATGTTCTCAAATCTGCAATACTAGAAATGTCACTATGGCTCGAAATGTGGAGAAATCTCATTTCTCTTAGACACCTTGTTTCACCAAACAAACATACTGTCAAAAACGTCTTCCACTACAAAACAATACAAAACCTAAAACCCTAGTTATAAAACCTTTGAACACCTCTTATCATCACATCTAAATCACATGGGTACATCTTCATCCATGAAGAAATGTAGAGAAAAACATTGAATACTACTCTATCATACTGAACTTTCTTTTATTCATATTTTCTTAAGATAACTTGGAAACCAACTAAACTAACTTCATCATGAATATTATCAATATCTCTACTACACATCTACAACATCTAAATATACAACACTTTCTAACTACAACATTCTTTTCCCCAAACACAAGTCTGGGCCTAGCAAACTCTGCAACTATACTGAAGTAGGACATCAATGACAACACCGGTAAAGTGTGTTGATATCAATACCAACAACTCTAGACTTCCAAAAACTCCAATGCTAGGGGTTGTCATCAGCAACATTGCCACACTCTCTTCATAGAAGGATTTGATATCAATGACAACACCTAAGAAACTCACAAACAACTCAATCTTCCAAGCTTCCAACATATTTGTGTTACTTGGGAGTTGGTTCAAGCATTGTTATTTGAGTTTCATCTTACAATTATCCCTTGCTATTGACACTATATTCTATCCTGGATGGTTGAAATCTTATTTTTACACATGATTAGTGTTAACACTATTTTATTAACATTCACTTTTCTCACTAAATTTTCAATATTGACACTTTTTTGGAGCAATAGCAGTAGATGCTTGTCTTTTGGAAGCCTCATGAAAATAGGGGTTTTGTATAAAGAGATGCATGCCTGGTGTGGGTATATAAGTATATTTTGTGAAGAGTTTCAACTTTATCACCATTGGCACTCATGAAGAATTCTTACAATGCTAATGTGTGTATGTATTAGTGTGATGATTTTGATCTCTAATACTAATAGTTTCAAGAGTTTCATAAGATGTGTACTCATATGGGGAGGTATGTTTTATTAATGTTACTTGTGGAGGGTTCAAACCATCCCACTCAAGTCATTAGAGAAGGTATCTATTAAGCATGGAGATTACTATATTTTATTATCATTGAGCATCCTAGTTGTTGGTATCAATTGGATGGATAGATAGTTAGTTGGACTTTTGGATAATTTTTTTGGTATTCCACTTATCCAAGAACATAGTGTTATTCTTTTTACTCAAGGACAAATATGGAGTTATTGGAGAGTAGTAAATATGATATTCTATATTTACTATTTAGATGATATTAGTCTTACCTCGAGGAATACAAATATTTTTACAAATTGGTACTAGCAATGTTTTGTTGCAAGGTGTGCACCCTTGGTCTCCTTGTGTTGTGTAGTGCAATGCTCAGGTTCGTGACATGGATTGATCGCCTCCCATGGATTCATTAACTCTTCTAGTTGTATCGAGCATTAATAGGATGATCTTTTGGTGCAATGACAACCGTCTATGCAACAATTGGTATTAGAGCCTGAGTCATGGGTTTGAACCCCTCACTTGTGCTAGGGGGATTTTTGGAGGGTGTGTGCCCTTCGTCTCCTTGTGTTGTGTAGCATAATTCTTGGGTTTGTGACATGGCTTAACCACCTTTTGTGGGTTCATTAACTCTATCAGTTGTATTTGGCATTAATAGGTTGATCTTTTGGTGCAATGATAACTGTCTGTGCAACATGTTACTATAAAACATGTGTTGTTATAGGACAATGGTTTATCATTATCCATTATCTATTATTCATGTATTATGTGGTTTGAGGGCCCACTATTTCTTGTGCCACCACCCGCTACCCATCCCTCCCCCTTAGATGGCTTGATATACTTGACAAATGATGGTGTATTTTCTAAGAGATGAGATTGATGATCGTTGATTTGTTTTTTTATAATTCCCTTCCCGTTGAAAACTATTAGTGTTAAAAATTCTTTTAATCTTCTCATGGGTTGTTTAGCTTTTTCTCTAGAATTATTATTAGAATTCATGTGAGCTTTTGTTATATTTTCCATCGTCAACCAATGATTCTATATTGATATTTTTACATAGACATTTCCACAGTAATTTTGTAAGAACTTTATTTAAAATATGGAGCTTGCAAATGAGATTGGCATGTGATGGTCATAATTCATTGCCCCCTAATTGTGTAATGTTATCATGTATCTTTCTTTTAAGTAATGACACTTAAATAAACAAGATATAGACATTAAAACTTGTATTAAAAAATCATTATGAAATGAAAAATAGACATCGACACTAAAATCATCATTCCTACTAATTTTATAATGATTAATTCTCCAAAATATAATAATTAAGTATATCACTCTTACATTGCTTACTTTTTAATAACACAAATGATACTGTAATTAATTTATAACACGCATTTTGCGTTTACCTTTAAAACAAAACTATACAAAATTAGACATTAAAGTATCCTAAAGTGCTAAAATGCTGTAGTAGAACCAATAGCTATAACTTTTGGACCTCTTATCAATATATAAATGTAAAATTTCCTTTGCTACTCAACTCTAGCCCTAAATTAAAACCGAACCTTTAATTATAACAATTCTCCACTAACAATTTAGACAGAACAAGAGCTGCTCCAACCACAATTAAACTTTGAGAGGCATGGCAACAGAAATGACTTCACTGCCATTACAAACGGACATCTGCAAAGCTATCCTGATAAGCAGTTTAGCTCTCTCTGCTTTTGATTTAAAACATTAGCAAACAAACTTTTATAATTTCAGGCTAACTTATTTTATAAAACAAAAAGGGAAAAAATAAGCGGACTAGAATGTTCCCTGTAGACTAGGCGTAAACAGGTGCTTGGAGTGTTCTCATATGCCATGAACTACCGGCACAGATGGACACCGGGTGACATGGACCATAAAAGAAACTTTTTGATTCCGAGTGTGTTTTCATTGAGTTTTAAACCAGGCTATTTGTGACAACTTTATCAGCTGTGTCTGTACTCCTCGTATATGATTTAAGATTGGATTCAGAAAAATAAATAGCTCTGTGCAATACTGCCTCTGCATAGAGTTCCCCATATTGCATAAGGCTGCAAATGCCCTATCTTTGACTATCTCCATGCATATATTCTGATCGTTTGGATCTTCATGGTGCTGCTTCCAGCCAACAATCTCTATGTCATTTGGTGATTCCAGTTTACTGTACCACCTCAATGTTATTTTCTCACCTGGTTCTGCTACATAAGCATGTTTTTTAACAGTGTCACAGTATTTCCAGCGAACACTGAATATGGAGAAAAAGTTGTACAAGGCAGATCTTTCCTTGAAGATGTGAAGCTTAACAAATTTGGCAAATCTGTCAAAGTTTCTGTCATAAAGCTTGTATAACCACTTCCTATTTAAATCTAATAGGATAATGAAGAGAAACATCAAATTTGAAAACCTTCCATAATTTCTAGCCTGAAGCAATATAGGAATGCTACTAAAAACTAACCAAAACTTGCTGCTCAAATCAACATAATCAAACCATGTTGGGACTACATAATCAGTGCCTTTGCTGCAATGAAAACGCTTTGTAAATACCTTTTCATATGCCTCTGTTTGTGATACCATCTTCCCAACTGAGACTGACCCTGTTATTGTCAGAAAATTTTCAACAAAGATTATATCATCACCAAAGAGTTTTGAGCATTTTGCCAGTTCACAGAGAGTATTCTGATGTGTGATGTAATAATAATTATGGTATTTTACTTTGCACCAGTATTGTATTTGTTGTACTATCTCCATATTTTTCACATGAGGTAAATACTGCCGCATTTCAGTTTTTTGCATAGTATAATCGACACAATCACCCAGAACAACGACTTGTTTCTTCTTGTATCTTTGCTTCAGGTAAAAAGGCAAAAATGATAAGACAAGCAGAGTTAATGGATTGCAGCGTACAACCTGCCAGAGAGCATAAACCCACGGAACCCAATGTATTTGTGTTTTTTCAAGCCAATGGGGCAACAAATCTTCTAAAGAAGACACTAAATTCTTCATTTGTATTCTTTGATATCCAAACTGGTGCAGCGAAATTTAAAAACTGATACAGGGCAGATTTTGTGCTTACCTTAAAAACAGGGCACTCCAGAAGATTAATTGTTGTACTCAACTCCCTAATGATGTTGTAGTAGATTTATCGGAAACAACCCAACAGCTATGTCTTGGTACTCTTGCCAATATATAGATTTGAAACACTATGCAGCACAAAAATGTAAATCAAAAACTCAGATTTCCTGCTTGTCAGCTCTAAACTCCGATTCTAGCAGAAAACTGCCACAAATGTAGAACGATTCTTTAGCTCTAATTCATAGTTTCATTGGTTCAAGGAAAAGAAGATCTGCAAAGCAAGCTAAGAATATGATTATATCACAGCATTTTTTCTTTTCGTTTTCTTCGGTCTTGAAAACTCCTCACGTAGTGCGCAATCAATTTCTAGTACAATTATTGGGGAGCAAAGAGAAAAGGAACCGCAGAACAATATAAGATTCTGACTTTCAGAACAATATAAGAATCTGAATTTTACTTAGTCGTGAAATTATAGGTAGTTGTCGAGTTTCAAAGCTTGTGGTCAGGCGATTGTTTCGTGTTAATGTTAATTATGGTTATTGAGAGAGAAAAAACCCCCGCTGTTACGGAGATAAAAATTTGGGCAATAAAAGAGTTTGTGATGACTAGGAAGGCTTTTGATGTGGACAAGTCAGGTGGACACAGAATGAATTGGCCTCCTCATTAAGGTCAAGCCCATTTGCACTCACTACACCAGAAAAGAGAGTGAAATGGCGAGAAAAATTAGTCCGCGGGTCTTGCGCTTACAAAATGAATAGCAAGTACTGCACTTTGAGTGGAAATCAAATGCATTGGCCATCACTATGGATCATAGGAAGTTCATGCCATTTTCAAAGTCAGATCACTGAATTGACTTGTCTCGTCGCTCGGATATTCTTTGAACGCATGTAGCATGGCCCGCGCTTCCTCTGCACACGCGGTAACCCGATAACCACAAGATTTTCTATTTCAGAGAGCTTCAATTGATTATCCTTATATAATTGTGCTCCACCACGACATTACGCCCGTATTATAGCGTAAATCTGGGAGGGCCGCGCTTAAACATCACACACTAAAGTGCTGACAGCGCCAGGTGGCTTGATCATGTGGGCCAGCAACTCGCATCTTTTTTTCTTTGCCGTAGCACCTGTATTGTTTGCCGTAACTTCTGTATTGTTTTAGTTTTCACGAACCGCCCTTCTCTGTTCCGTTAAGGCGAGATTTTGTTTTGCGCTGCTTCTGTATTGTTTCCGTTTCTCGCATTCGCCCTTCTGTTTCCGTTAGGCGAGATTTTATTACCGGTTTTGTTGTTGTTGCAATGAATTAAGTGGTTTTGGAAATTTTAATGAATTGCAATTTTAATTTTAAAAAATATTTGTTATTTAACTATTTTTTTAAGTGTTATGAAAAAGAAAATAAAAATGTAAAATGTGAAAGCAATATATATCAATAATTTTTGAATATTTTTGAATTATTTTTAATATTATTTTATATATAATATTTTTTATTATTATTTTAAAATTTTAAAAAATATTTGTTATCTAAGAAATGATCTTTATATTTATGTATTTTTTAATTTGAAATAATTTACTTTAATCAAAATTTAAATTTTGCATTTCTTTTTTAAAAAGGTTTTATGAAATAGAAAATAAAATATTATGGATTTTTTAATCAATTATTGATTAGTTCTAACTATTCTTAAATGTTATTTAATTTAATTATCATTTTTTGTTTTCTAAATATTATAAATAGTCATAGATATAATTTTTTATTCACTATTTTTCAATAAACATGATACTTGCATTCTTATGGAAAGACAACTTAATTATATACTTTTAAAATACTATTTTGAAGTGATATTATACATTTTTTTAGGAACAATGAAAAAATATACTAATAATTCTAGAATATTGGCAAATCAACTATTGACAATTGTCATAACATTCCTACATGATCAAATTTTGAGCTAAGTACTATATTTAAATTATTTCAATATTTATATTTGACTTAATATTTATTTTAGCTAACAATCGAAACTCGAGTATTTAAATTAATTAATACTTAATTAAAAATATTTATTTAATTAACTTAAATACTTTAAATATGAAGATTTGTTAGTATTTTTCTTCATGTTTTCCTAAAAATTGTGTAATATCATTTGAAAACAATAATTTAAAAATATATTAATTAAATCGTCTTTCAATAATCATATAGTATCATATTTATTGAAGAATCATGAGACAAAAAAATATTTATCATTATTTCTAATATTTAAAAAATAAAAAATATAATTAAATTGTATATTTTTTTAATAATTAAAATTAATCAATAACTGACTAGAAAATCCCCATTGTTTTATTTTCTATTTAATAAAACTTGCTTTAAAAAAAGACACAAAATTTTAATCTTGATTAAAAAGTAAATTTTTTGAGTAAAAAACAATGAATATAAAACACTTCCTAAATAACATTTTTAAAAAAATTCAAAATAATAAAAAATGTTAAAATAATTATATTTAAAATAATATTAAAAACAATTAAAAAATTTGCTATATTTTTAATTTTTCAAGGAGAAGAAATTGTGCTATATTTGGTTTGGTTATGTAAGTTTGCATTATAAATTATATTAATAATGAACAAATGTTTTAAGTTTCAATAATTCTTTTCTACAATTAATTTGAACTAATTAGTTTATACAATGGATTTAAGATATATCTTGGATTTTCAAGCTTTTGTAATATATTGTAATCTATTAATAAATTTATTATGGTAGTTATAACAACTTCAATTCTATTAATTGTGTTGTTGACAATTTTATACATACACTCTTAATATAATATATAAAAATATATATTAATTTAATTATATTGAGTAACATTTTTTCTTTTAGACCGGCCATGCTGGCATGATGGTACCACAGGGGTGGGGGAAACTAGACCTTGTGACCAACCTCCTGCAACAGGAAAGATTTAGCCAACTGAACTACGGGCCCCACCTCAACATTCTTAATTTACATGAACTAGGTCAATTTGGTGGTTGCAGATCTAATCTCTAAAATTTAAAATAATTAAAATTAAAATTTTACCTTTTTCAATCTATACACTACTTATTTTGAGCTAACCTAAGACAAATTTATGTTTATTTATGCATTTAGTTGTTTTCATTACGATCTCTCAATGATAGAGATCATTAATATATCTTAGGGAATTCTTATTGAGCACAAATGGTGTCTTATAATTTGGAGAATGAAAAAGATCTAACAACATTTACATATATCATTTTAGGAATACTAAATATTTTTTCATATTTTTCTTGATTCTTTCACTTAGAGATGAAAGCTAGTTTATTAGGGGTTGGAATGGGGAGAAATTAACTCCTATGATTCAAAAATTCAAAGGTTTTTATAAATATCATTTGTCCTTATGCACATTTAGATAGTAAAAGTTGAGACAAAATGAATTCCAATCTATTGCATATTCTTCTAGAATAGATATGTGAATCTTAAATTAGGTTTGCACACAAGTTTAGGACCACATACACAAAGATCAATTTTCTAGTCAAGTTATCCATATAGTAATTGATTGTAGAGTCTAATATCTTTGTTTGAATCAACTATTGACAACCATTGTAACACTCCCACTTGTGAAATTTTAAGCTAAGTACCATATTTAATTTATTTTAATATTTATATTTGATTTAATATTTATTTTAGGTAACAACCCCAACTCTATTATCTAAATTAAATAATACTTAATTAAAATATTTATTTAATTAACCTAAATAAATATAAAAAATTATTAGTATATTTTTTCATTATTCCTAAAAGATTGTATAATATCACTTCAAAATAGTATTTTAAAAAGTATATAATTAAGTTGTCTTTCCATAAGAATTGCAGTATCATACTTATTGAAAAATGGTGAGTAAAAAATTATGTCTATCACTATTTATAATATTTAGAAAACAAAAAATGATAATTAAATTAAATAATATTTAAGAATAGTTAGAATGAATCAATAATTGATTAAAAAATCCACAATGTTTTATTTTCTATTTCATAAAACTTATTTTAAAAAAGAAACACAAAATTTAAATTATGATTATTTAAAGTAAATTATTTCGAATTAAAAAATACATCATTTCTTAGATAACATATATTTTTTAAAATTTTAAAATAATAAAAATATATTAGATATAAAATAATATTCAAAATAATTCAAAAATATTCAAAATTTATTGATATATATATTACTTTTACATTTTACATTTTTCTTTTCTATTTCATAAAACTTTTTTAAAAATAGTTAATTTTTTGAATAAAATAATAATATAAAAGACACTTCTTAAATAACAAATGTTTTTAAAAATATTGAAATAATTATATATAAAACGATATTAAAACAATAAAGAAAAA